>CAJRST010036666.1:5698491-5756361 GCA_907169785.1 Menidia menidia
TCTGTCAACACGGTGCTATTGTTAGTTAGTTTCTGACGAGATTTACAAGGCGAAAATATATACTACTGAGAATATGAGAGGGGATCGCATCTAATCCACGCACCTGCATCTTGGCATTGTAAAGTCTTTTTTCCATCCAAAGCAATAGACACACACACACTACAAGCAGAGACATGGAACCGCCCACTCAATCATGGCTGCAAACCTACACAGCTTGAGTGTGATTTAGATGTGTGTTCCTGAAGCTCAGAGGATCCAAAACACCATCGTTTTCTACAGACATGTGGAACACTTCTCAAAATTTAAAATGACAAAGACACAAGAAGTTCTTGCCAACTCCATCTTATGGATAATTTCTACCCGAGGAAATAAGTAGTTTTAGGAGTTTGTCGTATTTTATTTGCTTGGTGTTTATGGGATCCATCTCATTGTTATGGGCTCGTGAACAATTCTGCTCCTTACATATTGACATACCAGCACATTGACTGCTGCTGGAAAATGCAGTACCTGACACAAATTCAGCTGTCAATACTGTTTACAGTTACTGTGTTTTTTCTACTGCTGTGCTGGCTGCATTATGTTATCCTGTGTTACACTACTGTATTCTGTATTGTTTACTCAGTTGTCTGTCCTAAGTCATACATTCTATTCTTAAATAACTCCAATTTATTTATTTTTTTACTATCATTTTCACATTGAGCATAAACTCATTTTTTAAATATTCTTTCATTGTAAAGTTTTACTCTGGGCATGAGATCACTGAATTAACTTTTAACTTTACTTTCTGGAACTGCTTGGCCTATTATACTTTTTCTCTGACTGATGTGCTTGTCGACACACAAACACAACTGTGCACATCAAACCTGTGCTGATTAAAAAGAAACTGGGTCACAAGTGTCCTAGCTGGTGGTACTTTTTACTCTGGCTCAATAAGCCCCACAGTTACCCAGAATCCCCTGACATCCATGTCAGAGTCAGGGCCTGCGGCAACACACCTGTGTCCACACTTCTTCTCTGGGATCAATTAGCATTAAAGTTTCAGAGCTGCTATCCTGCTGGGTGGACATAGTGTACACTGGAGGGGTACAGCCTGAGATAAGCCAAGGAAAGGGATTGACTGAGGCATGGAGACACATGGATTTGTAGACACACCTCAGCAGTCAAAACATCAGACGCCTACACAACAATTTCTCATCCTTCATCCTATGCCACCGTTTTTGGGTCAAAGTCCAGGGTTCTGGGTGTTTTTCATGAGACAACCAATAAAAATGTCACCACAGTGTGCGTGGTGCCGTTTCTTTAGTGGGGCTTTTACCCAATCGTTTAGATAGGCAAATACGAGGATATACCCTTTTGCAGGTAAAGTGTTTAAGCCCACACTCCATTGTAAATTAGACAGTAACATAGGACCTAAAGGTCTTATTTAACATGGACTTGCCATTTTCAAATGTATTCTTCCTTTTTTAAAACTTTGAGATTCTGTTTTTAGAGAATGGCAGTTTATGTGTATCAATTATAGGTTTGTTGAAGCTATAAATGATAGTGGAGCGACTTGGAAGTCACATTTTGCTTGCATTTCAAACAAAATCTGGAACATTTGACTTAAAGCTCCTAGCGGGCAGAATTCATTAGCCCATCACTTTTTGTCCTCTGTTACGCAAAAGTGGTATGTCTTCTATACCTGGTACTCTTTAGTTCTCTAACACAAAATTAGGGTGTTTTTCAAAAACTAGTGTTGTGGATCCACTTTCTAACAAATGAATAAAAAAATAAGAAAAATCAGCTACAAAAATGAAAAACATTAATTTAGAAACACAAAATAACCAGAACCACGCAAGATTCAAAGTACATTTGTTGTCAACATTTTTCCTACTCAACTGCTAGAAAGTTTGGTGTTCAACTTTTTTTTAACAGATTAACTGTTTTCATCGTAGCTGTCTTTCCCTTTGATGAGGAGGAAAAAGCAGTTCACTATAACCAATTAATTTCCAAAGTTCTTCTTAGGGCTCCAATCGAGTCTCATCAAAAACCAGGGCCGCTGATGCCTGGTTCTGTGCAGAAGTCATCCTGACATCACCATTCTTCAGAATTTCAGCACATGTTCTGACATCAGACAGTGCAGTAACGGCGCACAACCTGACATTGCAAGCTAAAAACTCCATCTTCAGTAGAAATTAAGGTTACAACTGTGATAGGGAAAAATGTCACTCTCAAGACTGTTTTCCAAAATTTTAGTTGCTATGAACAAAATTGTATGAGAGGCTGTTGTGGAATACAGAAAAATCTGTTTTTTTAATACACGAACAGTACAAGACCTAGGACAAGCTAATCAAACTGTACGATTCTCTATGAAATCACAAAATCAGAAACATTCTACAATACTGATGTTAAAAAATCTAGTTTCATTTGTCACTAAAATGTGTTATTTATATCTGTATTTTCTCAGGATGTCTGTCACTTAGCTTCATTTGGAGACACCTATGTCACTTGTCAACAGTTTTGCTATCAGTTATTAGATTATGAGACAATCTTGCAGAAAGACATTGAACAAACAAAACTGGTTTCTAATTAGGTCACCATGGAAACATGCCAGGGAAACTATCTACCATAAAAAAATTAAAAAAAATAGGATCAGCATATATCAGCCATATACAAGCATGGCTCCCTTATTTTTATTTAACTTAAGCATCAAATACTCCATCCACTTGTTGACAGTCAACAAGTCGGTGCTCATAATTTGTTTTGAAGGGACTGTTCAATCCTGGGGCCTTCACAATGGGTGGGCTTTCCCACAACCATGTGTCACTTTACAGGAAGTATGCTCGTGTCTGCCTGTGTATCCCCCCATCAGAGGACATGGGTGTGTACGCGTGTGTGTGTGTGCCACAGAGGAAAAAGAGCACTGAGGGCAGCTGTACCTGCACTGCCGAGTGCTTGTCTCTTGACAGTGCCCTTCACATCACAGCATGGGACTGGATATGGGATCTGACAGAAGTGACCTCCATGCCACATCAATCTCACAACACACACAAATAGATCAGCACAGGAAGATCTACAAACATACCTGATTAAATGCTCTCACATAGGATGATTTAGGGCATGTGCCATACATTGTAAAACTGGCACACTAACAGAAAAAAAAACATGCTTTAAGCTATTCGCATAATACCAACACATCTCACATGATTCTATGATGTGTTGCACACCATAATTCTCCCTCTGGGCTACCTAGCCACCCAGCCCCCCCCCCCCCCCCTATCAGACACCTATCAATAGGGATTCCAACAGAGCGTCTGCTAGACAGCATGGGTAAACAAAGACAGGATGAAAAAAGGAGCCTGAATCAAAGGCAGAGTGGGGGCCTGTTATCCTTTTTCTGTGCAGGAAATCATTTGCTGGCAATTTGTGACTCATTTTGAAGCGTTTTGAGCTGGAGGTGCTTTTGTAGAAGGTTGAATGTGGAAGGTAATTTTTATAATTTTTGATGGTAAACTTTTACTTATAGATTTAAGAAATCCAGACATTTGTTCTTTTTAGTACTGCCGTGTCTACAGAAGTGTTGGCTAATCAGATTTTTGGGGTGCGCATGTCGAGCAGAAGACAGTAATTGATGGAAATCAGTGCTGGTGCAGTTCAGTGTGATTGATGGAGAGCAGAGGAAGCACTTAAACGTGTTATTTTTTCTCACTGCTGTAAGGTACGACGTACATACACAATACTTGCGCCACTGACTGGAATTCAGTGGAATGATAATTTCATTTGGCATGTCTTTTCTTAACTTTTCAATCAATAAAGCACTGCCACCTTCTTTAACCGATTAGCCTTATCTTAATCCCCCTAAACACAATGTTGAACACGTAAATCAATTTCCTCTGTACTCTTTTCACCAGTGACATATGTTACTAGCCTCCCTAAGGCCTAATTGAAATTAAGTTAGGTGACCTTTGGTGTACCTGTAGGGACCTGGTTGTTCTACTAGCCCCCTTCTATATTTCATTTCCTCAAACCTCATAAATCAGCCCGTTGAACTTGGTTGGGATGATGTTCTCGACCTTTCTTATGACATTTCCAAATGGCCACATCATCCACCTAGGATCATGGCACCATGAAAGGCACCCAACCATGGCATATGAAGATGAGACTGAGTCCATACACTGAGTGCCGAGGAGAAAATAGAGTTTTGCTACTAGGAAACAGAAACGATTGTCACAAGTGGTGCTCACTGCCAACGGTTTAATAGCTTTTTTCTCATTGAGTTTCATAGAAATGTTTTTTCACCTGGACAATACACATTCCTACTAATTGATAGTAAAAATTTTAGTTTTAAGATGAAGCATTTCAAATTCATAAGAGCAGCTGACGTGGGTTTCCCAGTTTAGTTTTCTACTCTGTTTGAGGATGGTCCTGTACATGCGCAGTGCTATGTTTAGTCTGCCAGAAGAGGCCCTTTGTATTTGTGTGTACTGTGGGGAGAGAAGTAAAGGTCCACTTCTGACACGCCTAGAGGGAATTGGAACATCTGGTAGACCGGCTGCTCCTATGGTTAACATGCTCCTCTTCAGTGGCCCTAGACGACACACACTCGAGCATCATCTGCACACCAACGCTTGTGTTGACATATACACACATGAACACAACATGCGTGTACATATTCGTACACTAACACAGGTACCTTTCTTGGCTAAACATATCAGTCTTTTACAGTCATTCCAAATTTAGATCGTGCCATGTAAGTAATGGTCCTTCATGGCAACAGATTCAGCGCCATTACTGCAGCAGAGAGAAACAAAAATAGAGGGCCCATCATTCATGCAGTGAGACTGAAGAGCAACTATGTCCAATTTGCACCAGATGCTACTCAGAGCCGAATTAAGCCTGCATTATAGCTTGTAGAAAATGTCATGTTATTGGCAAGGTGAACCCTCTCCATTCCAAGCCCTGCTCTTGATGTTGCTATGCATGGATTTGTTCTGGCTCCCTCCCTTATCCACCCTGTAATCGACTGAATACAGACCCATGACATATTTCGTCTCTCTTACTCTCATTTACACGCATGTGTACTTGAAGTCTTCTCTCGCACCTCTGCTCATCCCCATTGACATGTCATCAATGCCACCCTGGATGGAGCACAGCATAAATTAACAGTTTCATTCCCTTTGTTAAGCAAGTGGTGTTGGAGGCGAGGGTCACGTTTCCAATGTGGGTATGGTTGCGTAACAAGATACAACTGGAAGAGTGGGCTACTATTTCTCTCCGAAAGGTTGAGTTACTTGATAAAAGTGGCAGCAGCCTGACTAGAATGATTGCTCACTGCCCCCAGGGCTGGCATTTGGCGCCCAAGGCAAGATATTGCACTAATAACTCCTGTCTTTTTCCAACACACACTCACACACATTTTGGAGTCAGCCCCCATGAATTCACTCCCTAGAATATACATTTGACCAGTACCCCAGTGATCCCAAGCCAAGTGATTGCAAAGTGCTTTTTTTTCTGTTGCTATACTGTCAACATGAGGATATTTGGCCCTCACAATGACAGTAAAAGTATATGGACTCTTACACCCAAACTTAATCTCGAGCTTTTCAACTGCTTCAGCCAGGTCTCAGAGGAGCCATAGTGGAGGGAGGGTGTACATGTCAGAGGCAGGCAGCACTTTCTGAACAACCCTGCCAGCCCGAGTAACACTAAGCTGATTTCCTGCCAGGGCCACAGCATCCTTCCTTCACCAATCTATGTAATGGACGTGCTAATGATGGTAAAGCAGCCAGTACCTTAGAGAGCAGTCATTTTGACAGTGCTAACACTATTGCCAATGTAGTCATTCCATGGCGATGATATGCTCCTGATACATGCCCACCCAGCCCACTCCCCGCTCTGTGGTTTCTTTGTGGCAGCACAACAAGAGTAGATAATTAGACAAAGAGCACACATTTTCACTGACTTCCATGAGAAAAAAATGGAATCTGAACGGAAAATACCATTGTAGACTTATGGCAAATGTTTACTTTCACAGCTGTGTCTCATGGTTGAGAAAGTGAGAGTATTGATTTTCTTTTTCTGAGAAATAAGACTGAAGGAGGGAACATAAATAAAAGCGAGGAAACTAGACATTGCTATGGAGAAGAGGAAAGACTGTGGAAGATATTGGAAAAACAAAAAAGGCTTTTTTAGTGTTATTGGTAAGCAGTACTATACCGAAAATATTAGAATTTACAACTTAATTTCTAACTGTATAGTTTGTCTTTCCCAATGCTATTTAAAATTTGTATTATTATTGATTGTTTTATAAGTGTGTGTCTGTGTACTTTCATCTGTCACTTGCTGCTGACACCTGGGAATTTTCCCTCTGAGTGACATATAAATGATTATTCTATTTTATTCCATTCTATGCTACTGAATAGAATAAAAGAAGGAGTTATCTTACACCCTCCATCCTGACAGAATGTGTGGAATGATGTGCCTGTGGGATATACATTGATTTCTCAAATATTGAACAACA
The DNA here is from genome assembly GCA_907169785.1 of Menidia menidia. NCBI lineage: Eukaryota > Metazoa > Chordata > Actinopteri > Atheriniformes > Atherinopsidae > Menidia > Menidia menidia. The sequence continues at coordinate 5,704,991 of CAJRST010036666.1, forward strand.
CAAGCCGTGTCCAAGTATTTTGAGCAGTGGCCTCCTACAGATGAACATCACACACACCCAATTTCCAAATTGATTAATCTCAGTAGGCATCAAGGTGTTTATACACCTGCTATCAATCATTTTCACCTGTGAGTGGAGGTTTGTCTCTGGGTGTGAGGAGAATTCTATTTGTAGTATTTCACAATCAGGGATGCCTTGACAAGTCGTACATTACTACCAATAATGTCTCAGTGTTTTGACATAATACACAACCGATTTAATATGCTTGGGTTATGTTATAGACTGTACGAAGTTAGTGGATAAAATATCTAAGATTTATTTAAATGCAAAGAGAGAAGACCAATCAGTATAAATAATGTTTGAGCTTTTGTTCGAGGGTGTTTGAACTGAGCTTAATGTTTGGACTAAAATAAGGATGACTTTTAATCGTAACACTGTGATCCCTCAGTGTTACAAGTAAACTGAGAAATGGCTACTGCTCTAGTTCCAGTGTTGTCTTATTTAGCTTAATCTTGCTATGGACCATAACACAAAGTTGATGTGCCTTATAACTGTAGGGTATCTGCAAAAATGTTCGCAATATTTTTTGTGCCTTGCCTTTTACCTTTGTAGTTATAGGAGTTTCCTTTCAAGTATAGATTTGTATATTTCCGTTTTAAAATGAATTGCACTGACTTCTTTAATCAGATGACTACAGAGCCCACAGCATTTGACGCAGATATTACACAGGAAATTGAGAAGAAAGCTTTGTATATGTTAGCAAAAAGGACAGCCTTTCATCAACTTCCACAGAAGAATGCGCTTCTCATGTGCTGATGCTCTTAAGGTTCCACAAAGGGTATGTGTGGTAAATCTCTGCAAGAAATCCTGACTGAATATTGCAAAAATGTTGAAAAATACTGTAAACCAAAAAGGCAATTATGCTAACGGACTGCTTGCTCTATAAACAAACTAATCATTAGCCAAAGTTTATGTAAGCTGATTATTACTAGCCAAATAACAAACAAAAACTGTTCCCAAGTCATTAGTATGTTGTCAGATCCTGGTTATCAGCTCGTGTGACTAATTTTCACATATTTGCGGTCTAGAACTCTAAATTTGCATCTCTGGGAAAATTAGTTGGTTGTGGCAATATGTTTGAGGATTCAGATTTGAAAAGTCCCACTGGCGTAATTTTTCAATTTATACAATGAACCAAATCAGGGTCAGTATATTGAAAATACATTGAATGACTTATTTTCTATACACAAATTGACATTAAGAATTTGAAAAGCTTTGTACTCAATTTTTGGTATTGTGACATTCCAAGGTCCATTAATAGAATATTTCGACACTGGCAAACAGTGATGAATACTGAAGAGCCTTGAGGTAAAGGGTCTGAAGTAAAAATCATATTCCAGAGTCTAAATTGCCTTCTAGTTTGTTAAACTCTGGAAAACCTGCAGAGTTGTGTTGCCCTCATGAATGGCCATTCAACATAGTGTTCAGTGGGCAGCACTAAGCCCGATGATGCCATCAGGCTGTATTATGCACTCTGATAAGTGGCAGTGGTAACATTTGTTACAGTAATGACCTCTGAGTTGTCCTAGTCCAGAAAAATAATTACGCTGGTGGAGGAAACTGCATTATCTGTTTGGAAAATCGGCACCTCTGTCAGAGATGTGCTGCTAAATGAAAACCTTTCATTGTGTTTTATCCCATCAAATAATGTTTACTTAAACCAAACTGTGTCTTTTCAAGCAGATACCCTTCACAGCCAGCTTTGCCAATGAAAAAAATATAAGCATGGCTGCATCAGTGTGCATCTTAGACACATGCTGAGGATAAAACCAGAGCTGTCCATGTAGCTTCCCCTAACGTGAGTGGGATACATTTAGACAGAAAATCAACTTTTAATGAAGAGCTGCATGGTGGGAGAAATTAGCCATTACCCTACAGAGAAGGCATAAAATGTTTATAAATGACAAAGATGTTGCCACTGACTGTTGGGAAAGTGTAGAACTTGAAGAACGTACTGACGCTCAGACACTCTGAGCGTGCACGCTTTACCTCATCTGAGAGGAGGGGAAAAATGAAGGGAAAAAGGAGGGGAAGACGTGTGTATGAGAAAGGGAGACATTGAACGACAGGGCGAGAGAGTTTAAAAGGCATGGTGTCTGTTGGCAGGATGGACGGAGGGAGTGAGGGAGGTCTGCGACAGCAGAGCGGGGCAAGTGTGGCAGAACAAACTGGCAGTGACTCATGGGCTCCTTCATTCACCACTGTGATCAGATCCAGCAGGACAGCCCACCATATGGGATGGCACAACTTATTCATCCAATCAGTTGGACTACACACAGTAACAGAAGAGGAAAGGGATGGTGTGAGTGTGTATGTCTGGAGGAGAGGGTGTGTGAATATGCCTGTAAATGAAAGAGGAAAAAAAGCAAGAATAAAAGGGTTTAATTGAACTACTATATAGTCAACATAAAAAAGCAAACATAATTAAAAATCAGAAAGAATTGTAAAAAAAAATTGGTAAAGAATTTTCTAAACTCAACATTTAATTGAGTAATTTGTGAAAGCCTCGTTGTTTTATAACCCAAGTTGCCTTGCATTTTGATATATATATACACAACACAATTAAACTGGGAATTCTCAGATACCTAATTTAGCTCTCGCCTCCCAATTCTCTGATTATTTGTTTATCCTCTTAGGGAAAAAAAAAATCCCCATGAATATGTCACCCAGATGACATACTGAGAAATAAAATATATTTAAACAAATTATTTAATAAGTGCTTCTTCCTTAGAACAGTGTGATAATCACTGTTTTTTTCCAGGCCTCTGTTAAATGCAGATTAAGGCTAATCTCTGAGAGGTGAAGGGCCTGGCAAATTGAGCCCCAACACACTAAGCACAGGAATAGAAACAGACATAATCTAACCAAAGCCAGATATTTTTGCAAAGAAAAGAATGTTTCTTCCCGGTTGGCAAGAGGCATCATAAACCCTTTTAAGAGGTACCTAAACTAGACTGTGCTTCACAGAAAGCAGAACCAATTTGCTTAACTTCACAACATGCGGGAGCCTGCCGATAAATGTGTCTGTCCTACGCTGTGTCTGGCAAAGATATTGTTATCCACTTTATTCCTTAGCCACTTTGCCAACCACCACATTTTTGGGGGAAGAAAGATGATAGCAATCGTTGTTGTGTAATTTAGGGATCAGACAAGAGGTATGTTGGTAGAGATGTATCTTTTGTCTGAAAAAAAACTGACAGATTGTTAGAAAATCTTGGGTCAAAGACTTAAGAATTGTTATTAACGTTTTGGTGCCAACATACATGAGAGGGTGGCATCAGCTTTCGTAAAGAAACTCCTGACACAGCTTGAGACGAGTCCTAGTGTAATGACATTGGTTATATTCAAAGCCAATCCTTGCACCTTTTGTTCCCTTTGCCCTTTGCCACAGGCTCTCATCTTTTCTCACATCCTACACTTCAAATGATCTACTTTTACCTTTTTTGTGCCCTTATTACAGGCAATTTAAGGGCAATTCAGTTTGGCAGGTACAACATGGCATTATGAAAGGGAACGCTCTGTTGATGTCTGAGTGCTGTGACATGTTGTATCTTGTCATTATTTTTCGCTGTCAGGACAGCATAAAAAGTCTTTAAACAGGAAGCCCTCTCAGTTTTTACTGTCCATGGATGATACATAAATGTTTCCAACTTCAATTTGTGTGAAGCCACAGGAAAAGGAATGCACTTGCATCAGAAATGCATAAAGATATTGCAACAATCTAAGAAGATTTAAAGCCAAACATAAAACATTTACTTAAATCACTAACTAAATGCAAGTCTTGAAATGTTTTATTGTTTTATAAACTTGGTGTAGGTAGATTTTACGTGTGTCTCATTGGTATAAGTAACAAATAAATTGGATGGATATTTTATATCTAAAGTCTGGGTGACCATCGTGAAGGCAGAGCTCCATTGGGAGAAAAAAAACAAACAAAAAAAACAAACATCAGCCCCTTTTTTTGTGCCCACTGCCTGAAGGCTCTTACTACATATTTGCCTGTTGGCCTATATAGGCCAGCTATATTTGATGAGAGCTGACAGAAGTAAAAGACTGTCTGCATCAAAAAAAGGAAAAAAAGTGGTCACATTGTAATTCTTGATAATAGATGTTGCCATTCTAAGCCAATAATAGTGTCTATAATGAAATCAGTGAAGCAGAAAAAGAGGCACTCTTTCATTTCCTTATGTGGGGCCGTGTGTTTTGTACATCCCATTATTCATCAGGTCCTGGCTGCTGATAACTGTTCCATTTGCATCTGAATCAAGAATGTCTTACAACCCAGCCCACCCCCCCCAAAGAAAAACTCCACCCTTATGTAAATGAATTGACCTAAAAAGGAAAGTACTGTATTTAGCTCTTTGCAAGTAAGTGTGACCTACTCTGGAGCTAATGTTAACGTAGTACCTGAGAGGTTAGAACCTATTGTTTTGGGGACACCACATGGACGAGAGCCACACATTTCAAAGTCTCACATTTAGATGTTATGTGATCATAAAGTAATTTTTTTATCCTTTATTTTAAATAAATAAATTTAAGTTTTTGAGACTGAGGCTTCCCCTTTTGACTTTATATGACCTACTTCCACGAACAAACAACAAAACAACTAGACATCAATGAAAATAGTGCGTAATCTTGGCCCTGCTTTTCAGAGAAAAGCTGACTCACTGCACTACACTCTGCGGTTCAAAGGTAAAAGAGTTTATTTTATTTAAAATCTCTGCTGCAAGTCTGGCGTGTACTGCGTGATATTTGTGATCAATCATAACAGCAGCCAAAGATTGCCCTGACTGAAAATAATAAAAAAGATGCTATCCATGAAGCGACAATCTTTTGAGGGATGAACTCCTCTAAACAAAGTCTAGCTTTGCCAGACAGACTGTTCAAAATCTCAGTAGACGGACAGATTAATGAGTTGTGCCTTCACATACAGTAAAGCAAACCCAAGATAGATCTCGGTGCAGTCCACCGTCATATCAACAGCACAGGGGAATGTATGTTGAACTACATGGAGTGTTTTATCAACGTAAACATTTGTCAGAATGTAAAAACATGTCAAACTTTTTTTCCAATTCAAACAAAACAAAAAACTTTCGCCAAAATAAAATAAATAAGTAAAAATCATGACTATAAATACAAGCATCCGACACTAGCATGCCTTTTCAATGCCATAGGTCCAATTGATAGAAAATGGTTGTTAAGGTCCTTTGAGGCCCTCTGAGCTCACGGCTTAAATAAGGTGGAACTGCAACGGTGATGCTGACAAAGAAGCATAGGTGAAATGAAATCTATGGCTGTTATGAATTGGTTGGCTCTTGTGTGGACAATGCTCACTCACACACTGATGCACACGTGCACACAAAAAGACACGGGGCCATTCAGAGGCAAGGACTCAGACACAAATGCAAAATCAAGAGGCAGTGGTAGAACCAATAGTGTCTTTCTCTCTTCTAGACAAATTCAATTTTTTCCATGACATATGTAAGCTGATTAAAACAGCCAACAAAGACCAGAGAAATATGTCACATCCTTCAGGACTGGACACAATATTGAGTGCTGCTTTGGCAATGGCTTGCTATTCCTTCGCTGTCCTCCTCTATCTAAGTCACCGCTCTTCTCTCTTATGACCTTTCTGCATCACCTGATGGCATCATGCATCCCTTTCATCCTTTTTTGTATTGGTTCCTCGCCATTTTCTTTTCTATTCCGCTGTCCTATCTTATGCCCTTGAAAAAGCAAATACATTATCCATGATAGGCTATGAAAAACATTTTATGAGTTCATTTCTGTTTTCTATTTCTCCATGATACATACTTAAAGATTGAGATTGCTGAATGCATTAGTAATGCTCTCATAACTAATGGGTAGTGCAAGGCTATTCACTTTTTTTTTTTTTAGATAGATAGATTTTTCTTCTTTATATATATATATATATATATATAGTTACTGGGGATGGTTTTAAAGTTACCAGCATTTCCTGGATTAGTCCCTGTCTGGGAGTAAGGTTTTGTTTTATAGTCCTCCAGAATCAGATTCAGAAATACTATTAAAGAATTGATCAATTTTAAGATACCATTAGAAATACTTAATTTGTAAAAAAATATCTACTTCTTTTCAAAATGACCAAGTGTTTGAATATAGGTAAAAAGGGGAGATGGGAATTTTCACGAGCTCTTTCAGTACTTAGTGGATGGAGCCTTACATATCACATATTCTACCTGAAAAAAGAAGAAAAGAAAAGTTGAGGAAAAGAAAAGTAGGGATGCGCGAGCAGCTGTTTTCCACTTTGCACTTGTGGCTTGGGTGGAGCCTTGCCAGTCAAAAGTGTGTCGCAAACATACACGTATGCACAAGGGGCACCGCAAGGTCTGTTTAGCCACTGCAATAATGTCATATCACCAAAGGATGTGTGAAGAACACTTCTGAATTATGAATAGGCAGAAGGTTAATTATGAATGGAAGGAGGGCAGAAATAATGCCTTAGACATTTCCATGACACACATGGTTGGATACATGGTTATAGACCCAGAATGCACTTCTTGGCAAGTATCAAGTCATAGAGACTCCTTAATTAGCCAGTCAGCTCTGATAATAGTTGGTCCTTGTTGCGTGTGAATGTATTTAACCTAATTTTTGTTCAAGAATATGCTTTAAATGAGTGCATGAGATGAGCATATTTAACTCAAATTGACAAGGAAAACGGTTCTCTTATCAACAATAAAGCGGCAAAATTATGTGATGAACAATTATATTCGGCACTCATCCTTATAGGATGATGTGAAAACGGATAGTGAAGACAGATGAAAGAAATTCACGAGGACAGGATAAGTTATTAATGTTGACTGGTGTCAAAATGTTCTTTTGGGGGAAAATATAGCACCTTCATTTTCTTCATCTTTAAATGTGCTTAACACACAAATTTCTGGCAGATTTAATATTTCTCCCTTTTATACATCTGGAGATTGAAGTGCTATCTGTTTGAGGCAATCAATCATCTGTTTTTTTCTTCTTTCTTTTGACTAATGATCCCTTTACAAGAGTTGCACCTGCAGCCCTGAAAGATTGTAATAAGCTGTCAGCCAGGAACAAAAGCAGTGCTGTTTTACAAAGGGGGTCAGAGATTTGTTACGATAGCAAGGAACTGGGGGATGCGGCCTGGGTTGGTGGCATGACTTAAACAGAGGCAAAAGGATCAGGGTGGAACTAACAAGGGGCGTGCCGTTGTGCCAGGGAAAAAAGACGAGGCCATTGTGGAAGAATGATGCTCCAGACGCCTGTGGAGCCTTGTGACCCCTGGAGGTTTGTAGAGGTGCAGGAGGATTAGTCAAATGATTTCACTGCTTTGTGCCGCAGCCTTGACAACTTGCCCTCTGCAGCGTGTCGTCATGATTGAACTTTTACTGAGGACAGAAGATTCCCACTAGCCGCTTTCCATCTATCCAACCCCTCCGAACCAGCGCGTGTTAAAACTGGATGTTGAAAATAACTGAATCATCGGCATGTCAGTCACAAGTAACTAAAAGTTTTGTCTTACATCTGCGAGTATTCTGTCTGGCAGTGACACGAGAGTGTTACAGAGCCGTTCACTCAATATCGGTCCTGCTATTTCTGTAACTGTGTGACACCTCTCTTGTTTTACAGATCAAACCAAAGCTTAGATATTTATGAGGCTAGGTTCTTTATACAGACAGATTACTACGAACCGAGTACCGTAGTTGTGACATAATAACCAAAACTTGAACTGGGTCATTCATTTGGTGTCTGTACTTAAAATTCAACTGTAAAAATGATCAATAAGAGCAAAGAGGTTAAATCTTTATGTTTTATTCAGGGTTTATAGAAGAGGAGAGTAAAAAAAAAAAAAGACTTTGCTCTGACATGGTGAACTTCAAAGGAAACAGAGTGGTGATGCACAAGGCCTGTGTGATGTCTCCTTGTAGAAATCCTTAGCACTAAGGGCCTTGGGACATCCACATAGCTCATTTACCCAGTTCTGCTAAAACATTCAAAGCTTTCCCTCCAAAGGGCCAAACTTTTGTTCCTTCACAAAAGGTCTGACCAGTGGCTCACTCATAGAAGGGAGTCCCGTACAAAATCAGATTACTTCCACTGAAATCCTCCTTTCTCCACCTGCCAGTTAACTATGTCAGTGCCATTGTGTCCTCCCTGATAAAGCTCTCCAGTTTGGGATAATGGAGGCTGGATGTGCATTATTACTTTTTACTGCCATTTATTCCATGAGGAAAGCGGCACACCCCACCCCCTCACTCTTTCCTTCATTCCTTTTTTTATTTATTTTTCTTTGAAGAGAAATCTGGGCCACATGCCCAGAGGAACGCAAAGTGCTTTAATTCATTCGCACCTTTTCTCTCTGGCTGCCATCTCCAAGGCCTCTCTTTATGCCCAGAAGTGATTTGTTCAGGCTGGACCATCAAAGCAATTATGGCAGTGGCCTGCTTCCCTATTATGAAGAGAGATGACTGACAACAGGGGAGGGGGGTGTACAGGGGTGGAGGGCACTTTGCTTCAATTTATTTGATCTGGAAACATTTTTTCCTCATCCACTTGAGTGACAAAACAGAAGCTAACTCTCCAGTTAATCTCTTTGAATTTTATTTGACCAACAACATCTCATCCGGTCCTCAATGTAACATTTTTTAGTTAGTTTGCTCACCCTGTGGGTCAAACGGATTGCCGTAGTTGAGTGAAGCAAGAGAGAATAGACACGGTGTAACAAAATACTGGAAAGCATGGCAGGCAGTGATGTGTAGCAATTAATGTAATGGACATGAGAGAGCACAATCTTTGGACTAATGAGAATGTCTTGTATTACAGTGCAAATGCACAGGGTCGCCAAGACTCCTATCATCACCGGGCTATAGGAAGATGGCTCGCCACAAAAAGGGATACTCCATAAATGGATAATGCGGGTGGAGAGAGCAGCATACGGCGCCACTAAGCCGATGTTCTATCCCAGAGTAATAATTCTGCCTGGAGTGACACAGGGTTATTGGGATGGATGAGACAGGACATGAGGAAAAAGAAAATATTTTAAGAAAACAGAGCATTAAAGTTGAAGAGTGGGATTTCAAGAAATGGGGCAAAGTGAGTATGATAAACAGGCCAGAGAGAGAGGACAAGGGGCAGAAAGAAGAGAAGTAACAGACTGAGATTGGGTCCGGTGTGAGGAAGAGGCGACAAAGAGATGAAGCCTGGTGTACATGCAGGAATATGACATGTTGGCTAATCACTCTGCTGTCTTTCTCTTTCACAAGCTTGCATCTCGGCCATCAAGTCATCAAGACCTTGCATCTCTCTCTCATTGACTGATTCCCTTATTCAATTATTCAAGGTTTATAAGCATGAGCCATCTATTCAACTAGCCAGTAAAATAATGACAGGGTTGCTTCTTCAGCCCGACTGACTGTCATAAAAGTTTTACAATTGGCAAAAGAAAAATCAATTTCCCAGACAGACTTTTGCCATCACCATAAACACATAAATGGTGGCAGCAGGAGCGGAGACAGAGTCCTACCATGAAGGAGACTTTGATAATGCTGATCATAAATTACTCCACACGCTTTCTCACTAATCACTATGTACGGCTCCTGGATTTTCATAATGATGGAGTGCTATATTTGACCAACACATAGCTGCTCTGCTACAGCTGCATGGTGTGGTAGAACAGTTAGGGAATTGGGACACAATTCTGTGGATGTAGTTTCCACTTCACTTTTCCTTAAAAAGCAAACCTGTGTGAGTCACTCTGATTCTGAAATCAGGTCAACTTCTGGCCAGCAAGAGGACTGGGCATTGTAAACATGAACAAGTACACACACATATACATAAACCAAAGAAATAGAAAAAAAAACAACAACATATGCAGTCACTGATGCATGCTAACTCACACACATACATGCAACAGGAATACACACAGAGACACACTCCTTGTACTTGTTGAAAATCTTAAATAGCATCACAGCTCCCATCTGCCAGATTCTACCCCGGGGAAAGAGTGACCCGAACCATGGAAAGAAACTCGTCTAAAGTGAAAAGGAAAATAATAATAGCTGAGGTAATGCGGTGTGCAACCTCATCCTTTACATAGCCAGCGGTGCCTTAGGGGTAACGGTGCTACAAACAAAGCAAGCTCATCTGGCTTCAAACTAAAAATTGACCCCTGTCCTCTACAGAAACTTTCTAAGGACAGCATAGTGTCACCACATCCTCACAGTATGCTCCGATATTTCAACCTACTAACCTGTTTACATAAAGGTTAACCGGCCATTCATGGGCATTATTATACATGTGCATACATCAGTCACATCAACACTCACAAACACATCCACAAATCTCTACACTTTACTATACTTCTGCCTAATTCTCATCCACTAGAGGCAGAGGGCCCGTGCTGTGGCAAATTGTCTATTTTTAAACTTGACATATTAGTCATCTCTTGGGGGAGTAACATTGTAATTTATGGAATTCATGAATACCAAGCTGTTGTGTTCCCTTCTTGTTTATTTCCCCCCTCCTTCTGAGCTCAGTATAACTGATTTGGATGAATTCAGATAAACTCACAGAGACAGTTGGGTCGGATCTTCGTCTCTCTAAGAGCACAGATGTCAATCAACCTCAGTGGAAGAGGCTGCTAGCTTACACCATTTGGGGGAATGTGGTAAATTGCGGGCAAACTTCTGATTTTGTCAGATGGCACAGCCGTGTGGTTGGATGCAAGGATGCAGAGGAAAAACTGCCTTTTTGTTGAGCTTTTCTGACTATCCTATTTATCAAGTCCAACATGTTTTTTGTGTTGGAGTTGTTCTCGGGGAGACAACTGTTCTCTTGCTCAGCTTAGCCCCCTTCACCTCCGTTCTAACTGCATAAGCTTTCCTTTTTGCATTGGTGACATAAGAGTTATCCTCAAAACAGTCCGAATCCATCATTGAAGGGACAGATATAATCTTTGATCTCATTTCATGCATTTCAAATATGAGAATCCTATGAAACTCAGTTTTAGGTAGTCCATGACGGTATTTATTTATTATTCTTTGCATCACTCCTGTGGCGGACAAAACATAAGCTGGTAAACCTCTGGCCAGAGATATTAGCTTTCCGAGCCAAATTGTACACATGTGGGTAATTAGTATCACTGTTCCCTCTGTAGCTTACAACAACAAATATGTCATCATGAGAATAAACAACAATTACACTTACACTTATTACACTCTAATTACATCATCAGAATCACAACCAAGGGGTTTGTAACAGTAATGTACACAGCCATTACAAGACTTTAACAAAACGAAGAGCCATGACCCAAGTACTTTAAACACTAACTTACATAAAAATGAGAGGTTAAATGAAAAGCTAGCTTTACAAAACATCCATCTAAACCCTCATCAGACTGTATTAGTCAACAACAACATCCATCTACAACATGAATGTAATATGACTGAGGAAAAACTCATACAGGCAAAAGTAATCTGACCCTGCTGCAAGTCTACCATCAAACACTCACCAGAGAAGAGCCAACAATGGAAGGGAGGAATCAATTTGTACAAAGTAACTAAATAGGCATCCCACTTCCATTACAGAAATAAAAGGCTATTTCAGAGGCTGGAATCTAAATCAGAATTGTACGTTTGCCATTCCTATTGTTTATTCACGTGTAAACGGCGTGCATCCTCCAGTTTAACTGCCCCATATGGACAAATGGAGATTTGCCATTTTATGCTATCCTTCAGGCCCATCAATAAATAAAGTTGACACAAATAAACAGATAAATAAATAAATGTGAGGGGGGCCAAACAAATGGGCATCCGTCAGCATTACTGATGGAACCATGTCAAGCAAAATCATGCTTGACTGGAGGGGGGAGTGCCTGAGTGTATGCAGCATTCTTGCTGATTGCACACTCAGTAAAAGTGTGTTTCTGTGTGTTTGGGGAAATCGTTTTGTCTTTTGGCTTTGTGCTTTTAATCCTCTTTTTTTGCTTTATTCAAATCTTTGTTACTATTAATTAATTATTTATTAATTTTTCCATCACTGAAATATATACACTATTATTTAGATGTCTTTCTCCTACATTTCCCCCTTTTTCATTATGAGTACAAATTCCACAAATCTCTCTCTCTCTATATATATCTGATAAATAACCTACATTTGTCATTTAATAAGGGCCTATTTTAATGGTTATATGCTTCTTTTCAGTTACATTTTCAATGTCATGTCATTATTTGCCAGTAACTTTTGTTGTCTGGACAGACAAATAAATGCTTTGCTGTTCACATGAAGTAAACAACATTGAAAATGTATATATCCAACCGAGACTTTGGGAATAAACATCCCTGTCAAGAGAAGTGCAAAACCTTTAGTGTTGTAACAGAGCAGGAAATAACACTTGAAATGATAATAATAAAAAAAAGGCCTGGGCAATAAATTCAAACATTCTAAAATAAACTTTAACTCAAAAGTCAAAAACTAAAAAAAATCAGCTCCCAAAACAAACAGCAATTTCAGCAGTGTATGCTCTACGGTATGCGAATGCCACATTTTTGTCTTGTGACCAATAGCTAAAATGTAGCTTTGTGTTGTTATTTATGTACTGCATTCTGTTTTCAATTATCGCAATCTGAAAAATGTATGTTGCTTATAATTAGAATTCAGTGCCTCAGCTTACACAATGAAATGTGAAGATCTAGTGTTACTTTGTTATCCAAATGTGCATTATCCATTTTAATCTAAGAATACAACCTCAAGTGATGTTTAGAAAATGTTCAAATCAACACATTTAAATTAAAAAATCGAAGGGACCTGAATTTTCTTGGGCTGATGAATGTGACTGAATTAATCCTGCTAAGGATCATACTTCAGTCTGAAAAGAAAAGGAAGTTTGAGACATTTTGGACAGAGAGAGTGTGAGACTTTATGTAATTCTCTATACAATTGAAACTTTAAAAAAGGCACAGAGTGTAAGGGAAAAAACAAAGTACAGGAGTGACAAAAGAAAAGAGAAAAGCATTTGATTATAGCCCTGCATCTTATTGTCAGGGGAACACATAACCATGCGGGATGGCATCCTACTCTACCGCACATTATTTGTTCTCTAACTGATCATCAGTTGGCCCCGCTGTAAGCCTAATGAGCGATAAATAAGGTTTAATTCGACCGACACAAGTTGCCCATCCTTCAACACTAAGCATGATGGCTTGGGCGAGATTCCATTGGAATTATATGAGGGTAATTTTTCAGCTTGTGGGATGGTCCGATTGTCTCCTATATTTGGCTTTCACAGGCATTCCTTTGTCTTTAAGCTCTGCAAGTTTATAGGTCTATTAGGAATACATCAGATGATGAGTGGCATCACTCTTATTGTGTGAATGTGCCCTGGGTAAAAATAAGATAAAACCTTCCATTACGGGGCCTCCAAAGCACATTTGCCCTCTAAAATTGATCTACTATTGACAATTTACACTTGGGTTGACCTTTCTTAACTGCCCACGTACTTGAAAGCCAATATTGTTTGGAGAATGAGCGAGAAAAACACAGAGCTTACTGCAAGTGCTTAGGGAAGTTAGTGAAAAGGATAAGTTAGAAGACAACTTTGCTCGGGGGTTGTTCAATGATGGTCCACTAGGCGGAAAGGCTGAGCACTCAATGAAGTACTGCACTACTAAAGTAAGACAGGGCATGTATTGAGAGTTCTCAGTCCATTAGAGGTCTAAGGTGCTGGGAATATTATAGAAAGAAAAGGGAAAAACAAACATTATTTCAACCAGAAGCTCAGCTCCCAGTTTTGGATGTGTGAAAGGACATACAATCCTCAATAGGGCAATCAGGCAGCCCCCTTCTGAGTTTTGATACCCTAAACCCAATTCAATGGGTTGACTATCATTCAAAGAGCAAAGGGTTTGGGGTAGTATTTAACAGTGGGACTGAAGTAAGAAACCAATGGTGTCCACTTCTTTTTCCAGATTTGATTTAGTCTCAGAAAATAGCTTCATGCCACACTTCACTTATTTTACATCCGCTCTTGGCAGAGTAGAGCAGTCGATCAGTTATGCACCAAGGGTACTCAAATGGCACATAAAATCCTCATCTATATTTCTGTGACTAGTTTTCCTGAAGATGAAAAATGATCAAGTTCAGATGAATGCCCTATGGGTCAAAAGGAGGGACAATAGCTTAGTCAATGCCCCAGGACATGAAATTGTTAATAGAGTAGCTGAACGGGGCAAGGGTTGATTTCCATCTGCTTCTTGCTTTGGTTGGTGATAAATATCCTTATCTATGAGAAACAGGTGATAGATTTCAAGCAGCACATATCTTCAGAACTCTTTCCTCATATACTCTATTGATATCTTACATCTACTAAGCCCTTCAAGCTGTAGCATTAGACCCTCTGGGTCTATTTGCCCCAAATCAAGTTAGCTGCACTTCCTGTAGGAGCGCTTCAAGGGCAGCCCCAATGAATAACATCCATCATCACCCAGGAGTTAAGGCCAGAAGCTTTTGGAGGCAAAACCCTCAACTCAGACACCCTGCAGGGGAACTCGCTTTCTGATGTGTGACATTACCACGAGTCTGCGTGTTTTCAGCGGAACACCCAAATCAGGGTGATATATTTAATGTCACCTGTTAAAACAAATGTCACATTAAAGCAAGTAAAAGAGAAATAAAACAAGTTCAAATTCAATATCAAATTCCTTTGGATTTTTTCTTTTTTTCTTTGACATTTTGTATAGTACTTTGCTTTTTCTTTTTAACATTTCACGGGGGAAATTTGATATTTCAATCTTTATTAATATAGAAGGGCCTCAATATCTAGCCTGAACGCTGGAATTAGCAACTACGCCTTGAGGACAAGAGATTGTCTCTGATGATCTAATCCCAATTTCTGTCTTATGTCTAGCATTGCTTGATTAAAAACCAAAAAATTAACATTTATCTCATGCTAAAGTAAACTTTATAGATGTTTTCGTCCTCGTTTTGTGTCAAGATCTGACATTATACCATGACAAATGTTGCAATAATAAAACAGTCCAGATCTCTTTTAACATGTCCTGTTCTATTTAGAGCAGAGCAAAGAAGTTTTGATGAACTGACTTGTGAAGGTGAAAAAGGAGACTGCAGCAGAAGGAGGAGAGGAGAAAGGCCCTGGTTTGGGATTGTAATGACATTGGAAAGGCAGTAAATAAATAAGATTGGCTTGGTTCTCTTTGAAATCTGATTGATGTGTCTTTTGGGATGCCCCCCAGTATGAAAGACCTACTGAGTCTGTGGCTTTCATCCCTGACCGAAAATCGATGTGCCAGGATGTATGAGAGGCTCCTGCTCTCTACCCACCAATCTCCTGCCAGATTCCCAGGTAACTGTCTCACAAGAAAGGGAATAAGAGATCGAGAAGTTGGATAACTCATTTTTTATTTTGTAAAACTTAATTTTCGGCTACCCATGGGGAAAATAAAACAAACCAAACTAATTCTACGTTTTGGACACGTTGAAATCTGCTTGAGTCCACAGGAAGAGGAAGAAGGCAACTGAGAGTTTTGCTCTGTGCTAAACGGGGGTTTTCTCTTGGTATGGGGGGATTTTCCACTCTTGGGGGAAACAATACGCAGGAAAGTTCCGTTCAACTACAGTTAAACTTCAGAGAAATGGTTATGTTTACCAAATGTTGTATATGTTAGTGGGTAGAAAACTAAAGCTGCTACATGTTGGACATATCTGGAGACATTTATAACTTTACGAACTTACTAAAAGGAGGAACCGGATGAAACCCATGATGCCTGTTAAAAAAACAAAATGATAAAAAGAAAACACAGACATTTCCACTAATCAACCTCAAACTGAGGAAGCATTGTGTATGTACTTACATGAGATACTATCACTGAAGACAAACATAACTTATATTAAAGAAAGTTTTTAACATACTTTATAATTAAAAAAGAAGTCTGGATTGTTCTGACTTGTCATTAATGAACTTTTGGCCATGTGCAGCTATATGTTAATTTGCAATACTTTGAGAAAGAAAATGTACAAATAATCTTCCTGAAATGAGAATGAGCCCACTGAAACTTGGCTTTTCTGGTCTCTTTCAATCCATCCTGTTACTGTGTGTTGAATTAGGAATGGCTGGTGTAATTGCATAACACATGACTATGGCCCCTGGGGTTAGATTTTCCATTTTACACAAAGTGGAGACAAGGAAATAGGAAATGCTTCTAGAATTGGGAGTAATTGTGACTGGCAGAACCTAGAATTGTGCTCAGCTCAACACTTGAGGTAGTCTGGTTAAGTGTAGTTTAGCCTAAAGGATGAAAAAGAACAGCATGCTGGGTTTAAATGAACTCCTTTTGACATTACTGAAGATTCTTGTGCGACTGACAGAATCTCTCTGGTGCATGCTGCTCGTTTAAGAATGACAGGAGGTTAATCAAGCTTTAAAGCATGAGATTACAACTGACATGACAAGTGGGATTGAATAGATTTGGCAAACTGTCTGATACAACTACTACAAGATCTTTTTTTACCAGTAAATTTGGGGACCGAAATGCTGTCAGTCCCCTGACTCATACACAAACCACACCATGTGCCAAATGAAAGTACATAACTGTTAACAGTTCAGTGCTAACCCAAGACTTCCACAAAAGTATTTGAATTATAATGCAACATAACCACTTACTATCATACACACTTGAATTGCACACCACAGACCTCAGTGGTCTCTACCTTGTGTCATGGCTGTCCAACAATAAATAATTCCATAATGTCACTTCAAATTGTATAATCCTCCAGCAATAAATAAATAAATAAATAAATAAATAGATAGATAGATAGATAGATAGATAGATAGATAGATAGATCAACTAGTGAATCCCCCCTTGTCCTGTGATATTGAAATAAATTTCTACACTCCATTTAGGGGAAAAAAGTCCATTGAGCCAGCATGTCCAAAGGATTTTATTTTCTCACCGTCTTAGAGTAGAGAATCCATGCAGCTTTTTATCAAACCGGTATTGGGCTTGGTATCAATAAACAGGAAGTAGCCGGTGCATAATACATGCTGGTAACTATGCAGAGTGTTCATTGTGGGGTGGAGCAGTGCTGAGATGAGTCTGATGAACAATACCATGCAGGAAACTGAACCATCCCATTGATTTTTGTTGTTACACAAAAAGAGGAAAATGGTTCACAGGAACACAAAATATTTGACAATATATAATTTGTATTGACTGCAGAGAGGGAGTACTTAGTTATACATTGATCCCAGGGCACACCGTGAATGGTCAAACATGAGTTTCTTTAAAGATTTTGTTGTTTTACTAAGGCTCATAATGGGGAGACAGAGGTTGGACTAACAGTTCCATTAACACTTCTTACCTTGCCCATGTTGCGTCATGCTCTGGGTTCCATGTTGAAGACAAGGAATATGGACAGACATGTTTCTTCCAAGCCCATCAACAAGGTTCTCACCTGGCTTGACTGCCAGTATTTCCAAAAAACACCAGTAGGTCCATCAACTGACATCTTCATTTCCCTACAAATACCTTTGTCTGTCAGGAAGTTGCCAGAATTCCAGCCACAAAAACATGGATTTCTTGATCTATTTCTTACTAGTTATACTAGTTGCCAAGAAATCCCTGCACGCTGCTAAAGGAAAATATTCAGCAGATGGTTGACCTTGTGTTGCATCTTATTTTCTGTCATGACAAAGATCAAGATCCTAAAATCCTTAGATTAATCTTGTTCCTTTGGAACAACAAACAGCTCCTATTAATGAAGAGGGGGCTACATGATATTCAGGTGAAGCAGACTGACCAACTGACCTTAAAGATGAGCGAAAAAGAGTATTGGTGTGTTAAACCGTACTTGCCACTTCTACACACCAGTCGACATAATTATCCTTCCAACAGTAGAACCAGTGCTGTGGGTGATGCCCTCTCCCGGAGTGATTCAGACTGTAATCCGGGGGTTCATCATAAACCCTGGCAATTTTCACTTTTTTATTTATCCTCTGGGCAGCTCAAAAAAAGGCTGAACATCCAAAATCTTTGATACCAGATCTGCTTTTGTGTGTTAAAATGATCCCATAAATATTCAAACGGTACCTTCACATTTTGAGTGCTAGCATTAGCTTCCACCACAACCCCAAAAATGGACATATTCCACGTCCATAAAAGCGGTTTCCAAAGCCAGGACACAGTATTAGATGTCCATTGCTCAGCTTCATTAAAGCTTTGAAAGCTTGACTAAATCTCTTAATCTGATAAGTACTTTTTTAAAAGTTGCAGCAAAATAACTCGTAGCTCTTCTAAGGTTGAAAAAACACAACTCTTTGAACATAATATTAAACAGAGCCCTGAATGCATGCTCATCTCTTGATAAACGGGCACAATGCCAGGCACTTGGACATGCAAAAGCACATAACAGCAAGAGGGGTTGCATACTGTGAGAGTCAACCAGAGGAAAGTCTGGTGTGAAAAGTTAAAATACAAACAGTGTTTGTTGTGAAAGTACTGAGGCCCATATACTTGCTCAGGTGAGTAGTTCTTAGACACTACAACGAGACTGGAGAAGATGTGATATGTTCTGTGATAGGATTTCCCACACAATGTTGATACCTGGGCTGGCCACCTGCATACATTTGACAAATCACTAACGCATATTTATTCAGAACAAATCAAAGAAGATAAATCTAAGACTGTAGGGCTACATGCAGTGCTTTGATTCAGCTCTGTGCGCTTCTCGTTCTGGCACGCACAATACATCAGCCCCTCCCTGCTTCATGCAAACGCACAGGATCAAGGCACTGTCATGGTAGCAATGTTTGCCACTGTCGTCAGGCTTTTAGACCTCTTTTCAAAACCTTTCAGCATATTTTCTGCAAAGAAGCTGAAATACGCCATTTCAACTAACTTTAATTACGTTCAGTGCAAGATTATCTCCCCTCTGCTTCAAGCACAGACAGGGATACCTTGTATACTGAACCCATAAAAATACTGCTGTAAAAATGATATATACTACTATAAAAATTTGTCAGTGAGGGGCAGAATGACCCGACACATGACGGTCACTCTGTCCCAAATTAAACACCAATGACAATATTGCTTTTATTATCAAATTAGCTTTTTTTGCTCTTTACAAGTGTATTCACAGTCTGTGGGAAACACTGGACGGTGCAGGACAACAGGCAGGGGAAGAAAATTGTATGAGAACTGTAGCTGCTCCATAATGCAGAGAATGCTGAGTGCTGAGAATATTTCTTTCAAGTCTTATGATCACTGTGAGATTTGTATTAATGTCACAAGATTTATTTCATTTCATGGTGCAAACTCAAGGGTAACTTACAGCCCCAGATTCATGTGACATTTCCTTTACTTTATAAAGTATAAAGATTACATAATCTCAGTTATGTAGGTGTTTCTGGTCAAATTTCTGCTTTTCCTGTATGTTTGAATATGATTGTTGTGTTGTAGTAAAGGAGCTTAACATTAGTTATGAAACAGGGTGTGTCACTAACACATTTCTCCCCAATCTAACCCGCTTATATAGACGAGAAAACATTTTTAATGCGTATCTCTGATCACTGGCCATTTGCTAAGAGCACAGTGAATTTCCAGAGAGACTGGGAAAATTTGAGCCAATGCAACATGTTAAATGGGAAAGACTTACAACTGCATTGTTGTCTGATATTTGTCAGCTTATTGTCTAAAATTTACTTTTAGCAGCACTGACGTAGGCCTTAATGGACTGTGAAAATAATCTTTACTTTAATGCTTTTCAGTTGAACTTGTGCTGTATTTCTGAGATGTCTTTACTCAGTACACAACTCTGCATTGTTGGAGCCCAGCTCAGATTTTGTGTTCTGACACAAAAGAAATATGTTATTCAGCCAGGAGCAAGGCAGGGTAAACACCAGAGTGTTTGGTCTGGGTTAAGAGGTAGTTAAATGTGCACACACCTAGAGTTCTGTTACCATAGTTAGCACCTGGCCACCGAGCGGCTGGACTGGAAGGGCTTTGATCACCTGTAGCAATGTTGGTGATAAAAAGAGAGGAGAGAAGAAAAGAAGGGAAGGAAGGTGAAAGAGGAAGAGAAAAATGCATCAGAGGTGACACATTTCAGATATCGGCAGAACCACTCCCGAAAATGTAAAAGTAAAAAGTCCTTCAGGATTGATGAGACACCTGCACAAACAGAAAGGTACAGGCGTACAGTAAGTCCAAATCAAGAAAGACAGGATGTGGATGGCTGGTTGTTGAAGAGCAGCAATACAAGTGTTTAAACAAGAGTGAAGTGTGAGTATCGTACACTTGCATTTTTTGTTAATCTATCCTACATGAGATGCCAGTGCTAAACATTAATCAGTGGTGTTCAGGGTTCACAGGGGGTTGGAACCTATCATGATGAGATGGGTGATACAGACGCCAGAACAAGTTGGTGCTCCATCACAGCTCTAATATATAGTAATATTTCCATATAGTAATATTTCTGTGGTTAAAATCCACAATTTTCTTCAACTAAATGTGACTCATGGTAGGCAGATATAAACAAAGGATTATCATTAAGGATAATGTATAGAATGTGTAGCCTAGCTTATCAACATAATCATTTAAGATTTTTTTCTTCATGTTTGATGGGTGACAGGAAGTGACCACTAAAGAGTTAGAAAGTATGTGGCCAATATATTTCGGTTTTATGTAAAACTAGACACCTTTAATTGCCATTTATGCCAAATTTTAGAAGCAGATTTACCATCGCTTAGATCCTGTCACAAACCATGTTTTACTGTTTTATAATTGCTGACTGTATTTACTGTTTCCCATAAAGAAACCAAAGGATTTAAGTGCACGGAAGGCTGGGACATGAGATTTTTCTTCTTGGCCCTGTTACATCAATTATTTTATGGGACTTTTCCTCCTGGTGGTCAAAATCTGGCTAGGAAAGCATTGAAATAAATATTAATTACATTACATGTATTTACAAAGCTTAAAAGTCACATATCACTACCTGGTGGCATGATTTACAGCCCAAAAAACTGTACGTTGCTGGGAAAGGCAAATTTTAAAAAAGGAAATGAAAACACCCTGGAAAATGTGACTAAAGGAAAACATTTAGCAATTCTTTATGATTTATTTGATTCTTTTCATTACTTTGGTAACGCTTTCTATTAAGGATCTATTAATAACCATTATTATAAAGCGTTACCATTACTTTCTTTTTTTAAATGGGGAAATCTTTTATTGTCTGCCGATATATCTTTATCCACACTTTCACCTGCGTTCTTCAATAATGAAAAGGAAAACCTTCTTATTCTGTAACAAACACTATCTAATGAGTTCCAGGGCCAGAGCGTGGGGTGGAGCTGATAGGCGGCTTCCTGATAGAGCAGAAGTTCTCCTCATTATTCTTTCACAATATGTCAGACTTTAACATTCTGACCTTGAATATTATGATTGAGCTGATTAAGAGGTGCTAATGTTCATTGTGCTGTATGTCTGTATATAAATATATAAATATATGTACACATATTCTTATAGTACATAGTAAATCATCCTGCACAGTTACTCTTCAGCTTTTCTTCCTTCCTTTTCCTATCATTGCTTCACGTTTGGAGTAGGCAGCACCTTTGGCTTCACTATATAAGTCTGACTTGCATATCAATTGACCCTCATACTCTTACAAGGTGAGGTGGTACTTCTATGGGCACGCTCCATTTATCAGGGCAGAAAATTGGACAGAATATGTTAACATAAGGATTACCCTAAATCAACTTTTGTCTTGTTGCTGAGTGCTTCGTGAATGGTGAAGGAACAACACATTTTCTTTGCCCTTCACTGGGACACTTTCGGCTGTTTGTGTATAGTAGACAAGATGTCTGTTCACACATTAAAACTATACTTCTTCATAAATCATTGAAACAAGGCAGAATAGTACTTAAATTTAGGGGAGAAAAGGTTTCTTTTGTCTGACGGACAGCAGCCAGATGTGTTGTCTAGTATATCAAACCTTATGTGAAAAAATGGACACCTTACATGTACTTTGCTGTAAAAAGAAAAAACAAATCTGCACTGGCACATCATGTGGAGTGTTTTCCTACCATTGCGCGGTGTCCGCTTTCGTCGATCCCGGAAGGCTGCTCCGGACTGTAGAGCCTCCATTAAGCTATCCATCACACCAGTTTCATCTCCCTCTGTAAGACGGGAGATACAACACACAAAGATGTTTATAGGACAAGAAATCCATTGACAAAACTACACACACAGTCTTTACGTTTACAGATAATCACACATTTGCATTACTGCCTCAGGCCTGATTTTTTAAATTCTGCTGTGGCTGCAGTTATGAGTGTAAACAGTCACCTTACAGCACAGCGTGGTTTGATTGTTAATGAGCTTGAAACAGTCCTGGAGAGTGTTGAGAGAAGGCTGTCGCTCAGGTTTGCCTTTTTTCCTTTTCAGGGAA
This sequence comes from Menidia menidia, assembly GCA_907169785.1. NCBI lineage: Eukaryota > Metazoa > Chordata > Actinopteri > Atheriniformes > Atherinopsidae > Menidia > Menidia menidia. The sequence continues at coordinate 5,727,521 of CAJRST010036666.1, forward strand.
CAGCTGGTGCACAGTATAACACTCTTAGTTTGGTTTGGAGGAGCCTCAGGATGAAAGCATCCAGTCATGGTCATTGACAGATATTCTTTCTGTGGCTAACGCAGGGAAGCTAAGTGCTCTTTACAAAGATTTAGTGTGGAGCCGCTCAATACCCGGGTGCTCTATCATTGTTTAGTCAATGACACTGGGACCAGCCTTCGAAAAATATTCCCCCTGCCCACCATTCCAGCTGTCCTGCAGATCCATGAAACCAGAGAAGTGGAGGCAGCCAGCATCAGACGATTTAAGTGCTATAAGCCCAACAGCATGAGTAGCTTTACCCACACTATGAACATACAGCATGCTGCTCAGTGGTAACAGGGTTCAGAAATAAGCCCAGGTTCTATATCTGGGTCATCATTCTTTATGGCTTAATACTAATGAGTCAGAGAGGCAACCTTTTTATCATTCTGTTCCAGAATGGACATTATTTTAAACTAGGATCATTAGGGTGAGTTATTGTGGAGCTTGGAACCAGGTAATCAATTATTTTGCATGTATGAGTGAACCAGCTCCCTGTTGTTTACTCCATTCTTTTTGTGCATATGTTTTCAAGCGACAGTAAACTTTCAAACATAAGTTTAGACAACTGCTGCTTTCTGTGCACATTACTTACTTCCTTTTGTTACGCATGTGCTGGAAAAGACAGCAGTTGGGCGAATTGAATCTTTGAGTAAAACACCCTGACAGGGTGGTGCTCATTTTATTCCAATCCAATGGCACATGTTTTCACATAACAATAGAGTGAAGTCTGCACATGTTGTTCGCTTCCCCTCAGCAACAAATCACTCAACCAACAGTCACTCACTTACTAAAACAAAAAAGAGAGTACAACTAAGAATAGAAAAATGCTTTATGATCATTTTAAAAGGGAAAAAAGCATCTCTTAAGTTGCACTCGCTAATTTTACTCTCTATCTCATTGCTTCTCTTTCTTCCTCAAGTCCTTCCCAAGGGCTACTTTGAAATCAAAGTATCTGTTCTAGCTGTGTGCTGTGCTTAAAAGAAATCCCGATTAAATCAACCCTAATTAGACCAGCTTTATCTGAACAAAACCAAACCCGAGCCAAGTAGTGCTTATCTGGAATTGCAGCACTACACCTCAGATGGTGCACTCACTGGTTCAGAAAGGGGCAGCACGGTTCTCATCTACTTTGGACCTGAAGAACAATATGGTGAATAACTCGCACTTCAATGATTATAACCACTCCCAAGGTCCTTAGCCTTTTCCTCATATACCGGGTAGCTAGAAAGCATAGTGAATCTGAGGGGAAACAGAATGTATTAGGTGGCAGGTAAACATGTCTCTGCAACAGCTGTGCTACAGAACCCCTTATGACAGCTTCTTCTTCACTGCCGTCTTCATGTAGACCTGAACATCACAGGGGGCACCTGACACTTTGATCAATTTGTCCTACTTCTACCTTAACTGTAGCACAATTCATCATTGGTAATGGCTAAGACTTGGGAGCGGCGGTAGACTGGGGTTCAGGACTGCAGACAGAAAGAGCCAAAGTGACTAAAATGGAAAACATACTCCCCAGTCACTTCACTGTGCTCAATTAACTATGACCTAAGCTGTCAAAGCTCAAACTCAAGACAGCAGGAAAACCTCCCAAATGAGCTTTCAGTGTATGAACTTATTCACAAAACCATACAATGTGTGTATTTATTCTGCTAAGACAGGGTATTTAGTCTGACAAGAAAGGGAACCAGAAATTATTTGAGCACACTTTTTATAATAATCCTTAAAGAAAACTTTCTTAATGACTTACTGTAACATTACTGACTTTAGAAGACATTTCTGCCTTATTCCTCTAATTCACCCCTCTTATTTTGAGCTGTTAAACCTAAGCCAAATATTCATCTGCTTCTCATTAGCAGCTGCGGTACATTGCGTGGTCTGGAATTACAGAAAAGCTAACCTTTTATGCCCAAAGATCTTTCTCAAGAGGAAATCCTGTGAGTAGAAGGGATCTCTACTCACAGGAAATTGCTTTCTAAATGGGTTAAGATGGGCTAAGACCCAAGACATTGACAAACCCTTCCAGTGATGAAACACCTTAGTGGGCACCCTTAACCAACAACCCTGGGGTCCTTTAATGATCTTATTAAGTCATATGGAAGTGTGGAACATGGTTATGGCTTTTAAAATTTCAGGTCAGTTCTTCAAAAGTTAAACCTTTAAGAGAAGATATAAAGCTTTGTGAAATTCGACCTCTCAGAAAGATAGTGCTCCGTATCTTTCTCCCTGGTCTCCCACACACCTTGAATCCTCCATCCCCTTCTTTCACTCTACCTGAGTATCTGGAAGTACCTGTACCCGGAGGCCGTGCCAAAGTTAACTGTGAGCCCTGGAGATTGGCTGACTTTGCAATATATTTACAAGCAGCACTATCACATTTTCTAATTAGCAAGAGCAAGACAGGCAATATGCTCTCCACAGGATTGCCATTAAAAACTTCACACATCGGATTAGCTTTTTAGGGGAAAAAAATGCACACAGTTGAAAAACAAGCTGCTGTGATTCACCAGTCACCAATCCCCCAAACCGAGCACTAGGTTGAATGTCAACAGCTGCAGAGCGAGGAGAGGAAGGGAGAAAGCACAGACACCCGGAGTGTCGCCATCAGGGAGGAAAACTGTGAAGAAAAAAAAATGTGGTAGGAGGAGGAAGGAATACGAGAGGGACGGAACACGTGAGGTAACAAGACTTCCTGTGGGTGCAGTGATGCGTGTGGTGGAGAGGGTTATTGAGAGGCACTAATGGAGGAAGACAACACACAGGTCAGAAGACATCTTCCTGAATACTTGACAGCTTGAGTTCTGTGACATTTAATTATTTCTAAAACACACACTGCAGTATGCAAGCACTGGCACCCAGACCCTCATGTGCAGTGAGAGCTGCCACGTGTTTCAACTGATACAAATGCATGTTTGTTTGCAAGCATATTAGCTCTTCTTATCTAAGCTAAGTGTTTCGTGTAGAGTCATCACTGCCATAAGCAAAGCTGACACACAAAGGTAGTGAGGGAAGTGAACAGACAACCAAGCAAAAAGTCTAATGGTAGATGCAGGTTTCCAACAAAGTAAAACAAAACAAATACAAAATGAGCTAGGTTTAGTTTAGTTTAGTTTTATTAGGATCATTAGTTTGATCCGCAATACTCAAACTATCCACCTTGAAACAATATTCCTGGTGGTTACAAGAGTTGCAAAAAGTATATTCCTGATTAATTACTTAAACCTACACTTTGTTTCCTATTGACCGTGCATTGTGCTCAACCAAAGCCTTCATTGCATCCATCTTCTTCCAAACATTGAGAAACACATATTTCTTTTTTTTCTTCCCATTGTCATGCTGTTCTGTGCTCTCTCTAATGAAGGCTAAGGCATCTGTCCTAAAGCAGTAATTTTAATGGAATATCCTATTGGTGATTGGCTTGTAAAAAAAGGAGATGGAAAATGCAGCAAAGACTAACATATTTGACATATTTGATAATTAGGTCACTGCAGAATTTGAATATTTCCTTCTCAAGGTTGAAGCCTTCATGAAAGCTGTCAAAAATAATAGCAAATCAAATAAAAAATAATGATAATGACAGTTACCACACCTTTTTAGTTCTGTTGGTTAATATCAGTAAACTACAACACAAAGAAAAGGGCAGCTGTCACTTCAAAAACATGACAAAGCTCTTTCTTCATACACTCAAGCTCCTCCCCTACACTAAAAAATATAGAAATGGTTGGGAAATACTGGCCAATCTGATAAAACACCAAAGCTATAGCTTGCCATAATTATGCAGTTGTGTCAAAAAAGCTTGTTCATAAATTCAATTTTTTGCTATCTGTCATCTTCTGTATGTTTTTCTCAAGAGAAACATGCAACATTGATTGAGGACTCAATTTATGAGGGCTCACATGTAGCCCTGATGTTTCATCAGGGAAAAGAGACACAAATAATGCTTGGAAATCGAAGAATTTTCTACCTTTTTATAGGTGCTTTTCTTTTTCACCAGTGTAACTGGTAATATCACGGGCAAGTTAGAAAAACATTTTTTGTATGTAAACTGATTTTTTTGTGAACTCGAATTTGAATCAATCGCAGCTGAAACTAGTTTCCTCTGAATATTTGTTATTACAGCACTTTCCTCCTGAACCAATTCAGAATCAGTCATATGAGAGATGTCTTTTACCCACTACTATCCACTAGCAAATTCTTGAGTCTAATTTGCCCTGTAATGAGATCTAATGAGAGCTTACAGGCCTTGTGCTTGATAAATTAAAGCCACTGTGAGAGGAGCACAGTGAGAGCTTAACCTCACCCCAGTCACCCTCCGTGACTCCAGTAGAGAAGATGAGAAAGAGAGGGGATGAAGAGCAGAGAAACGTCTCCATCCCTTTTTCTTTGCGAGCTGCAGATTGTTTTTGAACACATTTGAGCCCATCTGTTCCTCCACAGACAGTCACCTGTGCAATTAACCTGGCCCATTAGCCGTGAAACAAAGGCCTCGGTGGATGGAGGGTGGTACTGCTTTATGGCCAGGTGGAAAGGCTGCAACCACTTTCTTTTAATCCCAGCCTCTATCATTGCTCTCACTTGTATGCACCTGGCTCTGTTATTTTCACACCTGAATTCAACCTCAGCCATCCAGATATACACAGCAACCTGTAATACCCCATGCCCCCATCCTCTTACCGCTCTGTTTTCTGCTCTCTAACTGACTAGCTTTGAGCAGTCACACCATCAACTGACCCTCCTTCCCTGCTGCCCCAGCAGCTCCAAAGATCCGGGCAGACAGGCACCATTACTGCCACAGAGAACACGAGTGCCCCAAGCACCGCAGTCATGCACCTGTTCTATATATTTCCTTTGTTTTCCCTCTCTGCTCTCTTTTAACTTCTCCCTGCTGTCCAGCCACCCAACCTTGGCAAAAGCTCTGATACAAAGAGCTGAGAAACTTTTCAGTGAGACTCCGGCCTATAATTTGTAAAACTGTGTGTTTCTGTGTGCGTGTGTGTGTGTGTCTCTATGCACAGATAGTGGTTCACTTTAGATAAAGGAGGAGGGATGGACATGGAAGGGTAAGATGGCAAATAAAAAAGACAAACTTGATGAGCAAACCCACTCATGTCCTCCATAACTCAATTACATATGCTCCCACAACACTCCATTCCATGAGGAACAGTCGTGTGGTTACTGCATTTCTGCCTTACTGGCGCCAGGGCAGGGGGAAAAAAAAAAGAGGAGAGTTGGAGAGCCGGAAGAACCTCTAGAAAATGGCAAAGGTGGACGAGAGGTGAAAGGTGTGTCACGATTCACATGCATGGAGCAGAGAGTGTAGGATGGAGTTTGGTTGACCTGGTCACTGCAGGCATGAGAAAAAATTGGGACTCGGAGAGCCTGGCAGAAACGTGCCGAGAGGCTGGAGGTCGACGAGGGAAAGATGAAAGTGGATTAGCCGCTGTGGCGATTTGCATTCTGTGGTGGAGCAAAAGCCCCAGCGATGCTCTGAATAGCTGGATGCATGAATAAGTAAACAAACAAAAACAAAAATAAACCCTCCATCTGGATGGATGCTGCCAAGCCCCAAGTTAGAAACAGTAGAGAGGGGGGGCTGGGAAGATGGGAGGGCGGGGGGGATGCTTTCGACACAACCATCACTTCACTCTTCCCTCCACTATCCCTCTTTCCTCCACTATCATTTATTTTTTCTGCCTATGGGTCTGTGCAGTTACCATACTCCTATCACCATCTCTCTACTGCTTTTGGCTAGTTTGCCCAGTAACACCACCAGCAATCAAGAGAGCTCCGACCCAGCACTGACAGATGTTGAGCTGACACAAGCCCCCCCAGCCACACGGGGTCATGATGCCAGGGCACCATGAGGGACGTAGGCTGCAGACTGGACCACTGTTCCCCCCGTCTCCATAAGCTAAGTACCACTAACATTAGCTACAATATGGTAGGTCCTGACCTAAATTAATTTCCTCTAAGCTCTCAGTATGGCCACACATCAGTGGTGTTTGCTTTCAACTCCGCTCTCACTACACTTGTCGGGATTAGAAGGAAAATTACTTCACTTTTATTTGCACTCAGGTATGCGTGTACAATTAATAGTCACTAATGTCTATATTTTTTCCGTTAATTTTAAACCAAATTGTTGTTTTCGACCTGCTTTTTTTACTGTTTGACTTTTAGGATTTGTGTGTTGTATATTACTGTAGTCTTTATTTTAATTTATACACATTCTGCTATCTGTGTTGCACTCAGACATTTTCTAGTTTGTTAAGGTTGGATCCTTCCCTTCTTAAGGTTGGAGCGATGTTTTACTGCACACTTTGATCAGCCACAGTGTTTTTTTTAATGCTTCCGCTGGGAGTTGCCAAATCCTCCACCTTTAATTGCTTTATTGTAATAGTCATCCTTCCTGTTGCTGCTTCGCATTAAAATGTTTTTCCATGTAAACAACTAAATGGCCTTTATTAAGAAGAAGTAACAGGACAAACGGTTTTAATTTACTGGCAACAACAACCTCAAAAGTGAACTCAATCCAGTCTTTGGACTGAATGAGGATGTAACTAGTGTCGCTTGGATTTCTGCAGCAGTATACAGGTCTAAAACATTAACAACCCATTTTACTTAACGTTGTTAGGAGAGCATACTTACTTACTATACCGAGATATTACACTTGAATGTATCTGGGTCACTTAAACAGGTTATTCTTAATAGAAATAAAGATGTGTGAGAGGCTTTGGAATACTGACCTGCTCAAATCATTCCAGTGTGGGTTTTCCTTTTTTTAAGTGGCCCATTTGGATAGAAACTGCATAGTTTTGGAATACAGATCAAGATAACATCTGTACCAAACCCCACATGGGCTGTTTGCATCAGTGGAAGGCGGTGCTGTCTGGGGAAGCTAAATGGATTTGACAATGGGATTTGATGGGCTTTGAAGTGAGCATAATTAGGTTTGATTAACTGTAAAGTGACTGGTGAGGTCCAGATATGGGAGGGGACACAATCAGATACACAAACCACCCACAAATTAATAGGATTCAACTTTGCATGAGCTGTTTTTGCCAAGAAGAGTTGTCATGGGAGAGCTAAAAGAAAAGCTTTGCTTCTTTAAATTTGGTTTAAAAAAAAAACTTTTACTTCAAACTTTATTTTCTGTTCAAGCTTTCCCTTGAAGGCAGCAGAGTATTTTTTAATGCTGACATTAATTTGCTGTGAATATTATGATCAGGAGAGTAGTACATGCTATTCTGTAGTCAATAAAATACATTTTTTGCTTCCATCGAAAAAAGTTTCCTTTTCTAAAAGCCTACATTCCTGCTGTTTGTTCTTATGGGATTAGGGAGAGATACAACCCTGTACAATCTCTTCCGTGTTGCCTTAGGGCAAATTCTGCCTCTGACTAGCGATACAGCACAATCTAATATGCTGTTATTTATTAGAATGAGTGTATGACAGCAGATAATCCTGGCGCCCTTGTTCCTGCCTTTCAAGGTAATTATGGAATTCACCAATCCATAAGCAGCAGCTGCAGACAATGCATCAGACATCTTGCTCTCTGGATCAACACAGCAAGGGCAAAGCAACAGCCGTTTGCTCAAAGTCACTCTCATGAGGCCAACATGCAGATGATTACAAGGGGTTTTCTGTCCTGTGCCTCAGTTTTGAAGCCAGGAAACAAAATTGAACATTCTTTAAAATAAACAAGTCCAGACATAATATTCCATATATCAGTGTTACACTGTCTGTCTTCTTTTGTTGTGTGGAGGATGTAAAAAATGAAGGTCAGTTTCAGCTTTAAATTGACTTTATTTTCTAAGTTAGGCTGAAGAAAAAAAAAGCGAAGAAACATTTCTTTTATCTGCTTGGGTGTTTGACCTTCACGTCTCCAAAGCTATCTCCTCATATAATATTGTTTGTCATGTCTGCTGTGCTGTGGAGACACAATGCAAACACGGAGAGCCAACCTGTCCGTCCGTCCCCCCCCCCCCCACCCCGCCCCTCCCCCCCCCCCCCCGGCCCCCCCCCCCCCCCCCACGGCCGCCACATGTCGGCGCTTGTCTCTGATCACCTGGCTGGCATGGCCGTGACGCAGGTATGCGCGGGCCTACTGGCAGCTGTCAGTGTCACACAAAGCCATCAATCCACAGCTCCAGCATTGTCACTCTGACAGCCACGAGCAGTCAGTCGGGAGCACAGAAATATGTCAATTTAGTTTAGAATACCACACTTACACTCTCTTGAATTCAGATTTTTTTTTCTTTTTGGACAAAAAAAGAAACCCCTCACTGACAACTTTGACAGAAAACACAGCGATGAGAGCACTCAAGAATGATCGTGTTAGAAAAGCAATCGTAATAAACTTTTTTAACTGATGTTTTATACATCCTAAATGGTAATCATGCAGTAAATGTAACGCTAGCATTACCATAAATTTAAATACATTTGATTCTGCACTCAAACATTGATCAGAGATACATGCAAACCTTAGAGCTGTCAAGACCTAATCTAATGAACCTCTGTCCTATTTTACTCAGGGTTGGTAAATGTAGCATTCTTTTTTTTTTTTTTCTTCTGTAGAGCCCACAACTATGTAAACTCATACCATTTCATCCCAAACGGATGAAAGGTTGACAAGGATGATGCATAAATAGCAGCCACAGGCCCATCATTGTCAACATGCCAACTGCTGTGAGCTGAGCATCACAGAGACTCTGAGGCCTCATCCTAGCAGGCCTGGCTGAAAGGCAAGAATGCCTAAACAACTACTGGCAGCTCAAAAAGTGGAGATATGGAGAGAAGCAATCATCTGAATATACTAAAATAATAGTGCAGGGATAAAAATGACAACATTTTGAAGAACAAACTGTACTCATTACATGAGCTTTGAAATGTTTAAATAAAAAAATTGTCCTTTTTCAACTCCACGCTTCAAGCATTCATAGGTATTGATTGTTAAAGATGGGACAGATGCGGTGTGTACACTGCCTCCAGATGCTATGTGAAAAAGTGAACGATGAAAAATGATTATAATGTCTGCTCAATGGCTACATTATCACACACACCAAGCACAACCACATTTATAACAAACAATATTCCCTTATAGTAACCCAGTGTGGGGATAAGTATCATTCTGCTGTCTTCAAGCTGTTACTGCAACAAATTGAGGCGGCTGGGTGTGCTCCAACACACTCGGTGCAGGAAGATACAAGCGAAACCTGATTAAAAATAAATAAATAAATAAATAAAAGTGTTATGAGTAGAGTTTGTAATGTTTTCATGAAACTGAGTTTGATTATTTAGAGAACTGGTTTTCCAGTAGAATAGTTTTACTTTACAAACTCAGTGTTGAGTGAACTGAAGTCTGTAGAATTACAAAAGGTATCGTAAAACACACTGATCACAGCTAACGTATATCTACACATTTCTGTGCAGGCTGGACTAAATGTTACAATGACTATTAGTCTTTTTTTTTTCTCCTGGCCATGTGTTTACTCTTACATGTCTCATGCCAAGCTGCATTGCGGCCAAAGAAGCATATGTGCTTCCTGGCTCACTTCAAAGCTTAGTGAATATGACTGGGGTCCACAATTGACATGTGGGTTCAGACACTCGCCCCAGACGGGGCCACTGATCCCGGCCATGCCAGCCGCACAGGCGACCTGAGGGGCCAGTCTTCACAAATACACCAGAGACTGAACTCCAGATGCTCCACCATGTTTCAGAGCTGTGCACACTCAGCAGGGCTACTTGTGACACTGATTCTACTGCTACAATAAAATATCAACCCCAGTAGAAAAATCTTGCCCCGTGTCAGACACGTGCATTAGCTTTGTGTTATTCCAAAGTGTTCAACAGTTGTTTCGAGTGATTTGACATGGTTTTGTTAATGCTGAACATCTGGTCAGTTCAAGGGAAAACGGAGAAGCCACTTTGTTAAATGAATGAAGTGACTGGATAATGGTTTCGTAATCTATTTCTTGCATTAAAAGTTTGAATAATTTACAAAGAAATTGTGTTTAGTTTTACTCTTCTCATCTTTCAGTCACACTCGTTGAAAACGTGTGCATGCTGCAAAATGTGGAACGAGCAAAACACCAAGTTTTATCAAGTGGGAAATGGGCTGCATCTCCTTTTTTTCAGCTTTCCAAAAGCATTCGTCTGTTCCCCTTCCCCCACACTGGTGCCATCCTGGCAAAAGCTAAATGAATTAAACTCTCATTAAATATGCATTTCATTGTTAATCATTTGGAAGCGAAGAGGATTAGGTTGCAATTTGTGAAATGACATCAAATCTATCCCCTCTCAAAAATAGGCTCTTGAAATTGCATTAAACACAATACTTTGATTCATCAAGCAATCCTTTAAGTAATAAAATGAGCAAATCAGTAAATCTCTAAAAAGGATAAGACACTGACCTGTGCATAATTCTCATAATACAATAGGCATATGTTTACTCCATCTGCTCAGCTAATGCATCAGCAAACATAGAAAATGTACTTTGTTTTGCTCATCTGTTTTATCTGTCAGTCAGATTTATAGATTTTCATATATATACAAATGTGTAGTTATAGTCCTTTTTTGTCACACATTTTCACATATACCCCAACCTTTGCATGATGAAATATTTAAACAAAAACCTCTCAAAACATAATTCTTAAATGTGTGAAGTGCCTACAGAATTTTCGAGCAGACTGGTCGAAAAGAGCCAAGACTCTCAAGCCGAAGCTGTCGAGAGAAGAGTGGAGGCATTGAAAAGGAGAGATGTGTAACAATAAAAACTCTGAATATCTTACTGTGGGTGTCACAACCAAACAACCAAGAAACAAGAGTAAAAACCACCAAGCTGCTTCAACATCCAACCTGCATTCTGGCTCAAATTCAGGATCTCATTCTGCATCCCCTGCTCTGATTACATTTCACAGAAACAAGCTTGAACACAAAAAAAAAAAACTATCCAAGGTTTACTGAAAAATGTAATACAGGTAGGACCCTTGACAGATTAAAACACAGCCTGGGCTTTATATGCCTGGGATTTAAAAGTGTGTACTCCACAACTTCCAAGGTCACTGTCGCTGCGACAGTCCGGGGATCAAGGTGTTGGTGTGGAGGACAATCCCTGCTATCTCCAAGGCTGTAGGCAACACTGCCCATGTCATCCTCATGTTTTATTCATACTGCATGTCATAATATGGCATTCAGAAACCAAGATCAAAATCTACTCCGCCAGAAATATTTAATATCATACCTCATTCTGTATCCTTCTCCATCTGGTTTGCCAGAATGAGAGAAAGGGGATGGCAGCCTCCTTCAGCCATGTTGGATTATTAAAAGTAAAGCTTTCAGAGAGGTCACTGCTCACGTAACACACACGAAAAAAAGAAGAGCTACAGCATGCATCAATTATCTTGGAGAATTTCTGGGGTATTGAGGACTGTCTTGTCACATTTCCCAAAGTGGCTGAGCTACAGAGAGGTCCTTTGGCTGGAGCTGACATTTAGACGCTGGTGAAATGTGGAAATCCCAGTCTGTTTCTCACAAAAAAAAAAAAAAAAGACAAAAGACCATGCTGACTGCTTGCAAAGCCCTTCCAGGCTTGAAATTCTTTCTCAATGTCATTGGCAGAACTACATACAAGCATCAGGCTCTGTCACTCTAATTTTTCCATGTGTGAACAACTGCAGCTTACACTGATCGATACACAGTTTACTGGCATTGCTGGAGGCTGGAGTCATTCTAGCAGTTCATAACAATAAATTCAATGTGCTGGCTGGAAAACACCTTTGGACAGCTGTTTCTCCCATGCCGTTCACATATAACTGATGAAAAACTAAGTGCAGTATCATGACCATGTTGAAAATGCCATTTACAGAGTGATTTGCCCTTGTCAACAAGCTCGGCTTAATTTCCCGTTCTGACAGTGTGACCCACATTTTGGTGTGTGCCTCCGTCAGCAGATGCAGTGTTTGTGACCACGACCACCGAATGCACCTGTGGGAAGTTTCAGATACCTCCATTTTAAGGGGATTTTCCTATTTTTTTGTTGTTTTTGTTTTCCATTTGTGGGCCAATAGAAGCTACAGCTCTTTTTTTGCTCAAAACATAAGATCATATTTGAAAAGGCTGTAAAAAGATGATTCTTTCACAGCTTGCGGTAAAAATAAGACCTCTCCCACTCCACCACATTACCCTTTTGCTTCTGAGTTCAAATACATGTGAAGCAATATTCCACGAACCCCACCACTTTCCACCCCTGTATACCCATCCCCTGAACTCCCCACCTTCCTCTCCATCTCTGTCTTGTGGCGGCATGAGAAGAAGCGGCATACCTTTGTTCATGTCAATCAGCTGCTTCTTCTTCTGCAGGCGTTCCTGCTTCTCGCGCTCTGCCTTCTCCTTCGCCAGCTTGGCTCTCTTGGTCTTCTCCTCTAACTCTCTCTTCTTATGGTTCTCCTTCACTGCTTCCTGATGAGGCACACAGACACACAGGCACAGATAAAATCAGAATGTGGCTCTTGCCACCACAGCTATTTTATCATCTTTTCCTCTGTATAGTGTACAGAAGCAGCAGAATGCCATCAGCAAATTCTTATTCAGCGATGGGTTTGATAGTTTCAGATAAGTGTCTGACATAAACAATATATCAAGGCCTTTGTCTGGTCTTTTTTCCCCGTTTAATCTAAGCCCACTTTTCTGAGAGGCTTCGGGACTGTTTTACATGTTTTCAATCACACTGAGCTGATTTGTTGCCTGTAGTACACTGATAATAAATTCATACATACAGTGTAGCGTAAAAAGGAATGTTTGATGATCACCGCACATATATATCATGCTGGTATATTTTCTTTTCACAATATGGGGGACAAAAGTGTAGCCGCGGTGTGGCAGAAGACAGCAGTGTCACCCTCTCTTTTCCTTTGTGACCAGCGGAAATGTCAGGATAGAGTTGGGGAAAGACAGATAATCAACAGTACATTTTCAGCCTTTTTACAAATGTGTCAGTTTGTTCGTTTGCCAAAAGAGAATAGGATGCAACTCTCTGACCTTTGGAGACAGCAAACTGTTCCTCCATCTCATGCCCGAGGAGCAGCCCTGGCCTAGGTTACATATATGCGTGGGAGTTGGTACTGGATGTGCACAGATGCATATACTTGTAGGATGACCATATTTTGATTTCCAAAAAGGAGGAAACTTTGCCCAGCGTCGAGACGGATTCAGACAGGCTTCTCAGATGTAAATAAACATGCTTTATTATACCTCAATGGTACAAAAAAAACTTTGGTAGTAAAACACAACCTGTAACAACCAGTAACAAAATTATAGCCCTCCTTTAATATACATAAATAAAATAAAAAATGATCTACATATGACCTCTTCTGTATTAGAACATTTTTACAGTGTCCATGTGATCTTAGAGATCTCCAGCACCTTCCATGTGTTGCGACCGGGACAGTACGTGGGAAATTTTTTTGCAGTTCGTCTGAGGAGCTGCAGTTTCGTTTGGGCATTTTGTCTCCGATGCTGGTTACTCTGCTCCCCGTCTGTCTGTGTGTGTGTGTGTGTATGTGTGTGTGTGGGTGTCTGGCTAGACGCTACCACAAGGCAGTTCCTTGAAAAATTACGTCGGGCAACAATGTACCGTAGTATTCTGTGCAAAGCGCCAGTCGATTAAAGCATACGATTATGGTCCCATGAAAAACAGTAAAAAACGGACATTTTCATGAATTTATAATCGCCCCCGGACAGGATGTAAAAAGTGGATGTGTCTGGGCAAAAGAGGACGTTTAGTCACCCTATATACTTGTGAGGGCCTTTGTTGGACTCTATTGGCATCTATGTTCTTCAGCTCATTGGTGGGGCTCCCCATCACATACACATAGTTGTGTGTGTCAGTAATTGAAGGCATGGCCCTGTCTGTGCACTGATATAATAAGTAGCGACAGAGCCCCCCCCACCCCCACCCCCCCGTCCAATGCCCTGTGTTCCTGATGAGTGTGTCGTGTTGGCAGCTAAGACAGAGGGATTACAGGGATTGCGGGGAAGAAACGGGGAAAGAGCAGCTCATCATGGCAGTCAATAGCAGAGATTTTCTCCATGTCCAAGGACACACGCCCTCATTGTCACTGTCTCCTTGTTAAATGATAAGGGTGACAAGAGTGACAGCTACAGGGAGAAAGGGAAGGGGAGTAATAAAGGTGAATTCAAGAAAGAATGATTGAATTATGTCATGAATTAATAATAGAAAAAAGATGTTGAGTTTGGGTATAGTGTCTGCCATGACAAGGTAACAATTGATGTTTTGTCTCCGTAACTGCTGCGTATTTATGAGCACACAAATCAACCTGCATTTCATCACCACATCAAGCCAGTGTAAACAAATGCAGCTTCCCTCTACACAAGATATTGATCGCATGCACTTTGCTGCTGTTTTGAATTAGAGCTGGTGACAATTGTGCTGAATATTCAGTAGTGAAACAGTTAAGCCTTTTTGTAAGCGATGGGCAGCTCTGACAGCACGGAGATTTCTGTCCTCATTCACTGACAGGACTGTGTTTGGTGCAGGGCTATACATCTAAAGCACAGGGTGGAAAATAAATTACGCAGATTACCAGCAATATTCTTGTAAAAACCTATTTTAAACAAACAGCTCATTTTGATTAAAAACATGATAGTACAACATAATCATGTTCTTCTAATCAAACAGCATCACTAATTGTCTAAGCACCGAATGTGACTTCGGTTTTATTGTGTCCTTTCACTGTTTTCTTTGACAGACTGCATTTTCCTGAAGGCAACAACTAACTGTATCAGGCCTTATTTTCTTGTCAGCTCTGTGTATTGTAGGAGGACATGCACGTTAAAAGGAAAAAAATAAATATACAATTTTATGACAAATAGCAGAAAAGTAATAATTAGCACAAAATAAACATCTTAAAAGAAACATCTGAGCTGACAAAAAAAACACTTTCTGTGTTCTTTACTTTTGCTTTTTCACACAAGTATCAAACGAGATTTTGGACAACCATGAAAGCTGTATAATGTTTGGTCTTCACATTGAATAACTGAGATAAATAGTGTATAAATATCCAAAGGAAGTTTAAATATCAGTGTGGACATAAAGATCAAGTAAGAGTAGTGTTTTTTTTAATGTCAAGAGACCAAAAAAAAATTGCATGTATTTGCTTTTGCTTGGCCTAATTGTTCTATTAATATTAGGGTAGAGGGGATCTTTCATGGTAGGATTCCATCTGGCCATGCTTAAACAAAACTGTAGTTTAGTGGGTGCATTTACAACTGGCTCAGGTCCAGATCTCCAAGGACAAATATTCTGTGTTATCAGTGTTAATGTACTGACCCAGGGCTTTTAAGAATTTATATAATCTACCACACAAAACATAGAACAACCTTCAATCTTGTAAAAGGCAGAAAAATTTGTCAGCAACCCTAATGATGTCATGGGTCCCTCCTTTCAGGACCAGAGAGCCCATGAGATGTGAGAAAATGCAGCACACACGTGTTGGTGTGTCTGAGTTAGCAGTTCCTTACTATCCACACCTTGCTGGAAAGCTAAATTCTGTGTAAGCCACTGGCCCAAGATATCAACAAGCACCTAAGAATATTTTCCTTTTTTAGGTCTGTTCTCTCAATAATTCATGAAACGTGTTTGCTGTTTTTTTCCTTGACCCTGCACAGCACAATACATCTCCCACAGCATGGTTCCCCTCCTATGCATCCGAGCCTGACGGTCCAACGAGGGAGCAATAAGTGTTTCCAACTGCTCGGTTGCACCAGTGATCTCACACAGAGAGTGTCATTTCTATATCTCATTTGAATTTTACAAACACTGCAACGCCTGGGCTTTAAACAGCAAATGTGTTTATTAGCCATCTGTTACACTGTGTGTAAGGGTGTATGTGTGTGTGTGTGTGCGTGTTGTGCCGGGGGGGAGGGGGGGTCAGCCTTAGGAAGTTATGGGTTACAGGCTGTGAGTCTTCTGCTCTGTGGTGAACACATATCCCCATATTGATGGGTGACCTGAAAAATCTGGAGCGGTGAATATAGTGATGGTGTCTCGAGAGAGAGTGAAAATTCAGTGGAAATACGACAGCGATTCGGCTGTGCTTCTGTTAGAGCTTCATCCCTGCTATGACTGTGGTAATTTCTCACATTGTGAAGGAATTAGTAGGCTTTAGAAAAATCAAATAGCTTTTGAAATACACACAGGCACACAAAAACCATTGCCCTGATCATGGAGATGCTCCATCCTGTTATTTTATGGACCCGGTCTGAGATTTTGGGTCGTATTAGAAAATTGCTCAATTAACAATGAAAAACGTTAACTCATCACAGCCCATCTGCTTGGCTCTGATAACTCATTAATACAAATGTTTAAGAAAGCCTCACCCTATGCTCCTGGTCAGGATTACACACACACACGCCCTGTGATTGCATTTCACTCGTACTCTGTTTCAGAGTATGGCGGCAGCATTGAATTAACAAATCGTTGGACTCTTCAAATACTGAGTCCATGCACTGGAGTTAAATAACATTTCATTGGCCACAGAAAAAAATAATAATAAAGAGACAGAGAGAGAAGATGGGTCAGGAGTGAGGGAGAGACAGGGAATGAAACAGAAGGAAAATAGAGTTAATGGATTCTCTTATCAGTTACATTCAGTTCTGTGAGGGACTGTCAGTGCGTTTACTAAAATGCTTTATGTCGGTCGGGTGCATTAAGCCCTAACTTTTTAGTAAAGGCAATTTTAGGTGACGGTATTGCAATGGAATTTCTTTAATACTGCAGATGTTTCGTGTTGTCATTGAATTACACAGGGTAGAGCAATAAAGGCAGAAGTTAGCAAGGATGTTTTGTCAACCAAGTCAATATCTCCAGACGAGAGGAGGGGCACAGCAGCCATTTCAAGAAATGTAAATTCGTTTAAAGTTCTAACTGACAAAAAGTCATAACACTTATTTGATTTCCAATTGTGAACAATCACTGATACCTGATGACGTTTTACTTTTTTAAATAAAAATATCAGACCGGTTTCACTCTAATAGAAGCTAGATATTCATCTGTTGATAAGAATACATTGATGAATGACAACCAAACAAAAAAAACATTAACCCAGTTCATTCACAAGATTCACATTCTTGTAGAAACAACCATTGATTCCTTGTGCTTTGCAAGCTGATGGGATTAGCCTTTCTGTCAGCAAAGCTGAACAGCCAAAAACTATAAATAATATCTGAGGAATATGGTGATTAAAGGATTGTTTTTGTATGAATATATTAACAACATTATATCTTGCTCACTTCCTTCCCCTTAACCATAGCAGGAAAGTTTAAATAACTAATAAAATATTCATAAGCAGCTATTTGCTTGAGAGAATAATTTATTTTCTTGGGTGGATGCCTCTTTTAGAGATATGCAACTCTGGGATCCTTGAGGGAGTGTTGTGTGCTCGTGTACTTAGATGAGCGTGAATGAGAAGCAGGTTTCAGATGGGGATCAGAGTGAAGACAGAAAGAGGACTCTGACAAGGGGACCTTGTCATTTACATTAATGAATTGTGAAGAGAAAGACTACGCTGTCTGGACACCATGTCATCATTCTGACTCTGGGAGCTTTCCGGGTGGTGCCAGGAGAGACAAAGTGGAAGTAGAGAAGCAAAGGTGCAAATAAATGTTTAAAAGACCCCTGAAAAAGGTCACCTATTCAGTAGAATATGAGGTCTATTATCCTACTAAACCAATTTACCTTTCAGCACACACTTCCGTGAAAAAATATATATATAGAGAAAAAGAAAAACATTTTGATCAGATTCATTACCTCAACTTTACTGGAAAGAAAAAAGTTCCCAATTATCAACTCTTAAAAAACAATGTTATGCATATCTCAAATAACATATCCATGTAACCCAAATAATAACTGTTACAGCATTTCTGCAGTATAAAACATTAAATAAAACATTGAAACTTTAACCCAGTGAAATGGATTTCTTCTTTGTTATTTGAACTGCTGATGTTGTTTTATGGGAACTTGAGTAAGATTTGCCAGGAGATCAATGGTAAAACCTTCTTCATGTATTGGGATTTTGTATTTGGAACAATAAAAAGACAAAAATACACTTTCTATATTTCCAGTCATGAAGAAAGGGAACTGTAAAATTTTCAGTAAAGAAGAGAGAGGAGGTTTTGTAGAGTTTAGATAAAGGAAACAGAGGCAGCATGACCCACTAAACAATGACATATGGAAGGAAATAACTCAGCAGGTGAGCACTGTTCTATTCTTGCTGAGAAAAGTGGGATAACTTTAAAGGACGACTGATGTGTGTCAGGCTAAAGGAAACAAAGTATCCAGTCAATGTCCAGAAAGACAAAGTGGTGCACTCTCTCTGTCAAACTAAACTTTTTGGCATATTTGAACGGAGAAGGCCAACTGGTTGTTACAAAAGCTAAAACTACAGACATGCCAAGGTGGGAAACGAGCTTGTTGCTCACTTCCAGATTCAAATAGGTTTGTATCTGCTGTGAAAACTTGAAAAATGACCTGGATGATGTTAAAAATCTGAGGTCATCTTCAGGACAAAGGACAAACCCAGGTTTTGACATTTTTTAAGTGTAAGCATTCAACGTTAAAGAAAGAAAATGTTTGCGGTCCAAAATGAGAGATTTGCCTTCTAAGCAATTTTAAACACCTGCTGTAAACATCTGTTAGGACCTAAACCAAATTTGATAGAAATGCCTCCACGAGTAATTCACATTCTATTGACACCCAAAGTTTTCAAGAATAAGCAAAGGCAAATGCACGCTGCTTCTGTTAGTGTGTGTATCCACAGCAAAGACAAGACTGCTTGTGTTTGTGCACGTTTTTCCGTACTCACCATGAAGAGCATGCGGAAGTTGGACAACTCTCCGAAGAAATCCTCCACACTGACTGAGTGAGGGTCGAAGGCAAAGTAACTTCCCATGTTCTCGTAGAGCTTCTGCATATTTTTGTGCATGGTGGACAGTTTTTCGTATTGCTCGCGGGCCTGTACGCTGAAGCCGTGAAGAAGATGGAGTCAAGGACAAACAAGGAACATAAAATAACCCAGCCGGACACACACACAAAAAAAACAGCAATATTAATAAGCACTATCACAATATGACACGGACATGTTGATCTGTAATAAATGAACATTTTCACTACTATTACAGTATTCTAAAAGCCCACCAATACCAAGGTCAGCAACATAAAAAACACTGCATAAAGAAGGGTCAGAGACAATAAAATGTGCCATTACAATCTCACTTTGGAGTCAATGGCATGGTGAGCTAATAGCTGCAGCCCTGGAGTAATGGAAAGGTGTTTTGTAGTCAGCAGCATGGCACACATGGCGGCTGGAAAAGCTGATTGCAGTCATTGTTCTATTGTCTCGCACAACAACAGTGGGGTCAGGTTGTTTTGAAGCTCACTGCTCATGTCGCACAGTGTAATTTACTGAACAGGCAGAGCACTTTTTGTCCCGGTGAATCACTATTGACAGCCGGCATCAGTTAAGCATTATCACAGCAGCCATTGACCTCATAGAGACTGAACTTGGACACTACAAGACTTAGACGAGTTGAGTGAGGTGAGGACAACACAGCACAGGTACATCCACCAAGCAGCACACACATGGTTTGTGTACTTTTTCCATTTTCATTTTCACTGCTATAAGACGATAGATAATGCTGCTACCTAATATCAGACAAAGAAACAAACTCGACATTAAATACCAAATGAATGGCCATATTTAAGCAAAAAAACGTCAACTCCAAACTCACTTGGAGTCACCCATCATCGAAACCAGGCCAAACAGGTGAGCGTAAAACCCATGGTGACACATTGACAACTTTCAGCCGCTTTTGTTGCACATCTCGACAGTAAAAACTGTGTTGCCTTCCAGGGCACTAAGCTGAAAAGTGTAGTTTTCTATTCGTACCTTTGCCCATCTCTGAAACTAAATTCAACAGGGGTACTACATTAATGCCCAGATGGGTTCAAATTCATCCTGAAGTTCATGTTGGATTTTTCAGATCAACAACCAGAAAGTCAAGTTGCCGTGAGAAACAGACAACAGAAAGACTGAATCTGGAACAGATGCCAAAGATTCTTCCTTCCTCTGGAGGAGGACACATGTAAACAAACTGTTACTGATGGAAAGCTACTGGATTTATACACTAAACATGACTGAACCATGACTGGATTAAAGGACATCTGAAAAACTCATGCACATATTGTTCATCATCACATCATTGTTAAATCTGACATGTATCATGAGACAGATAAAAATTTTACTGAGCAAAGCCTTCAGACTGTTTATCCAGTTCTGAAAGTAATGCTAAATTTAACACATTTGGAGATATTTAGAATTCTCTAGAAACATTGCTTTCACAGTGCACAAAAAATAATCATTTAATAAGATATATTGTGTTTTGTTTATTAATTTTATATGTAACTGGTCTAAAATGACTAAATGTTAACAATATACAAAAATAAACTATTTTTCTCATTTGAACTCATTTAGATGTCAATCTTGTGTATTTCCAATTTACAAGATACATTTAACAGCAGTCCTGTCAAATGATAAACACATTCTTAATTTGGACACTTCCTTATGTTGCTCTTTCGAAGGTAGAAACTGCAACTTCCTATTCTGTGCATCTATTAATTCATGCTGCTTTTTCATTGAATCCGGGGTATGAATGGTCCCAGAAAGGCGCACAGAAGTTAAATAAATACTCTTGCAGTTGCTTTGGCAACACACGCAGAACTGGTGGTACAGCATGAGGCCAGTGATTGCCACGGCCAAACAGTCATGGAGATATTTCTCATTTCGAGCAGTGTGCCATTATTACGTGAAGGCCACTGTTTTCTTACAGTGCTGTGTTGCCTATTTATTGTTTTCCTGTTCTGACAGTTTAGTATATGTCCACATTCAGGTTCAGGGATTATTTTGTGTCCCTAGGCCAGTTATTAAATCACAAATGTTTTCCATGAGGCAACAAATAAAATACAACTGTCTGTGTGTAATGCACAAACACACATCCTCACAAGTAAGTGAGTTATGTGTAAAGGCCTTTTTTTATAGTTCAGTCAGAGGGTAAAAGACAAAAAGAAAAAATAGTACAGAGAGGATCGGATGGTTGGATTACTTTTAAGATAGCAATGGGACAGTCTGCACACTGGACGGAGGATGGACCCATCCTTCTGTTTCTCCTCTTCCTGTCTGTATATCTGTGTCTGCCTGGACCTGATTTACCCCCACTGCTTCCGTCAGACTGCTGTTATCGCTCCCTTTGAATACCTTCCTCGCTTTTCTCTTCTCTGTGTAAACTCAAGGATCCCGGTGGATAGATGTGAAAGTAAAACTTTAGTAACATATCTTTCCAACACCAAAACTGTCGAAAGAGCTGCACTGTTCTGGACTGCACTGTTTATTTGTGGAAGTTATGAAAACATCCTGCTCCGGCCAAGCATGACAAGTCATGTTATTAGCAACGTGTGCTTGGTGATTTATTTTAAAGTAATTTTCTTAACAAAAAAGAGGCTCCGATTAATTCAGTTTTAAAGGTATACTTAACTTATCTACAAATCTGAGGAGAAAACATAGATATAGGTGCCAACTCTTCAAGTAAAGATATGCGGACATATTTCACCACAGTATTGATTCTGTATGGGTTAACTCTATGGTCTGCGCTTTTAGCTCAGGAAATGTTCATCTGGTCAGCTTCAACTGTTGCATGCCTGGCAGAGTGGCACTTAAAGTGTGTTGAACAGTAGGCGCTTCCGGCGCTTCTATGCATTTCTCTTTCTTCCCTTCAACTCTGACTCACTGAAATACCCCCATACGCGCTGTGGTAGATGCGTCCCACTGGGGGCTGGACTGAAGCTGGCTGGGCTTTTGCTCCTCGCATTTCCACATCAAAGACATGTCATATTCATGGAACCTGACGCACATTATCCTGCAGCAACACAACCTGAACGCTGGGCCTGCATACAGAAGCAGAATGAAGAGACAAATATACCCACACACACATGTATCAAACATGTACAGAGTCACACCACTATTCTTTGGCTGTCACTCTGCCAGGTTATCCGTTACACTTTTTTTCAGTCCTTGTGGCCTTTGTTCTTTTTCTTTTATTTCTTTCTTGCTTCCCCTTCCTTCTGTCCAACTCTGTCTCAGTCAAACAGGCTCTCATTATAATTCGCTTGATATTCTCCCCATATTTCTTTCGCTCAGACAAAAACACCAATCTTTCTCTCCTACTCAGTGCCAAGTTTAAGAGAGATTCTGTCTGTGTTGTGTTTGGTAATCACATCTTTTGGGCTTGGGGCAGAGTGGGGGGCAGACACCATGGGTCGGAAGGTAAAGCACCAGCCAGTCTTTGGTTGCTCCCCAGTCTGTTTGTCAGTCTTTGCTCTTCTCTTCCAGCTGTCCTCACTGGAGGGCTGCCCCCCACACTGCCTGTTCTCTAAACCTTAGACGCAGAGTGAGACAATCGCCCCAGGGCTGGACAGCTCAACCTTGCCAGCATTGCAAACCTTGATGGTTCTGAAAAAAAAAAAAATTGTGAAAGGCTTTCTTTGTTATCGTGTTTGGTCAGATTCGACACTTACTAGGTGAAATGTGACTATATTTGTCTTAAAAGTTCAGAATCACACCCGCATAATTTATATTTGAATCTTTTACAGTGGAAAAAAAAAAGCTGAAGTTCATTACAAACATTCAGTATGAAACTTATATGCGTTAGAACCCTGCTGGTTCGGATTAGTCAGATGTGAAGTGTGATGCCAGTATGGAGCTCTGCTGCTTTTCTGTCAAATTCTCCTTTGAAATGTTGGAGTTGTATCCAAAACTAATCTGTCCTTGCAAAAATCCATATTTCCATCTTTGTCTTGTCCAAGTGTCCCTGTTACAGCGCTCTATCAGTCAGCTTTTATCTCATTTTGGATATTGCCAGAAAGGGTACATTTACCATCGGTAAGCTACGATTAAGGGTGCTCTACACCACTCCCACATCACTATGACTTCACAGTCAGATTTACTGCGAGAAAGGCTGTTCAATACCGGTTTATGTGCTAAAACAAAGTTAAAACGATTTTTTGCAATGGCAACCTATGAGGATGGCGATGAAGCACCTGGTTTGTTTACCTGTGTGCATGAGAGAGTTATTAAAGTGCTGCATAAAACCCTACAGTGGGGGCCCAAAAAGCTTCCTTAATAAATCTCCTGTAACCTACTTCCATTAATGTTTATTTAATGCTTTTCCTATGTGCTCACTGGCCTCTCCATCCGAGGCCCCACACTAAGCCTGCTTTTCTCCAACCCCACCATCCCTGCTCCCTTTATCCCCATACCTACTGCCAACAGCCCCTCTGGGCCAAATTACACCAAGGCTGCCCACTGACTGGACATAAGCCATCATGTTGACAGAGAGAGAGGAATGGAGGGCAGAATCAGGGCAGATAAAAAGCACAGAATATTAGATGGGAAAAGTCATGTTATTTACTCAAATCAATAGATGAATGCATTAGCTCGTATTGTATATCGAACTATTTTAATCTTTTATCTATTTATTTGCTTCAAGACAGCATTTTACAATCGCTGCCTTTTTCATTTTTTGCAGTGAAACGCCTGAAAGGCAGAGAGAGGCTAGAAAGTGCTGTTTGTTTCTCAAACACTCAGCTTCTGGATAGAGGAGGACAAGACCATTCAGTTTTGGCTGCTGATGTGAGCTGAGGGAGGTTTACAGGGTGAGCAAGGAAGCTACAGACAGTCATTTGAGTTGAATTTGGGATGTGACCTGGCGCTGAGGTGGAAGGAGGGAGGAAGGATGTGATATAGAGGAGGCAGAGAGGGCATGCAGACAACAAATATGCTAGTCTGTACCTATAAAAAGTAAATATTGCAAGTTTAGAAATGCACCAGACGCAGTGTTTACACTGTCTGAATGTGAATTCACATCGGAGAACCTAAAAAAAAAATTAAATCAATTAAAGACCAACGTATGAAAGCAACGCTTAATAGTAGAAAACTAAAGTAACCTCACCTACAATGTTGTTATTCAAATGATTCATGAGTCTTTTAGCTTAGTTTGTTTTTGGTACCATTAATGACGCTTTTTAAAGAATGTCTGGGCTAAATTTTGGGCCAGTCCATCAACCTGAGTTTTCTTAATATTGCAAAGGTAAGACGTGTACTTTTGCCTCTTGCGGCAAAAGAAGACCGGTTGAGAAGACTGGTTGTCTGGGTTTAATACCATGGAGGTTCTCAAAATATTTTTCCGTTGCACTAAATTGGTTTACAGAATGAATGTCCAAGCTAGATTTCAAGGCTGCCATCAAAACAGAACACATATAAAAAGGACGCGGTCATATAATGTTGCGTTAAGGCCTCGAAACATCATTAATCTTGACATCTCAGCTCATATGAGTCATCTGATAATGTAAAGCTCTCTGTTGTGCATAGGTTCTCTGCATTCTGCATAGAAATAATAATTAATTCAGTACCAAACTGAATGCTTTTATAAAAAAAACTACTCACTGAAAGCTGCAGGACATCAGAGCACAAAGCACTTGTGCTGCTGAGAGCAGCTATCCATCTCTATCTATCCGCTGCACCACAGAATGTTTCTCTCTCCTCACTAACACTGTCTTTCTGATTGGATGCTGCGAGGAGTCATTAGACCAGTGATTATTTCAGTGCATTTCACGTGATGCTAATGGGGAAAGAAGTATTTGGAATGCTATGAAACTTTGCTACAGTTTTTCTGTTGATATAGGCTGCCTCATGGATGCTGATATCAAACCTCTGTGGAGGGAGAACCATCTACTGCAGCTTTTTGCTTTCCCAAAGTTGAAGCAAGTTTTTTGACAATAGTGGATTCTCCAGGCTTGAAGTCCTCAGTGTAACGTAACGAATTTGGGACAATAACCATGCTCTGACTACTCTGACTTGCTCACTAGTCTTGGTTCATGGAAGTAAATGGTTGAACGTTTCTATTGGTAGATGGTGATGGACAGGATGGGTCATCCATTCACCTGCCAATGCTAAATGTGCGTTCTTTACAAAACACTTTCCTCAAATGACTTTCCAGATGGTTCAGAGAAACAAGCCATCTGGCACGAAAGGTTAGTGACATGCCTTGTGTTACTGTTACAATAATTCAAGGCTCTTCTTACAGTCAACCCCGTTTATGTCTTTAGGTCATCGTGTCGGAAAACACCAAACTAACTAAGGCCTTGAAGTTACCACACAAACTGACAGGGTAACTGCACACACGTTTAACAGTTTATAAAATGTATTTTCCACTCGCTACAAATAGTTTCCCATTGTGATATAGGAGTCGCAACCTTTACCAGCAGCTTTCTCTCCATCATCTCATGTACAGCTTCTTTTTCCCTTTTTTTCTGGAAATTAAAAGCCAGAGTTAATGTCAGTTTTACTGTCAATTTATTCTGCCCATCTGTCCCTGAAATATTTATACGTGCAGGGAGGAAGGTTGCTTCTACTTGGGCATTCAAAGCTCTTCACTACAGCACCCAGCTGGTGTTGGAACCACTGAATGAGGGGGAGACTGGTGGATGTAATCACTACATCTGATGAAGGGAAAGGGAGTATATAAATTAGAAATGAGAGTATTAGGTCCATGGGAATGACCTGTTGAATCATGGATAGGCTGTCAGAGAAGAAGGCAGAGCACAGGGGAGAAAGATTGGGAAAATAATTTGCTGTTAGAATGTTGTCGATGAGTGTATGTGAGCACGACGCAATTTCATGAAGGTGTTGAAGTGCACACACACGTCCACTCTCACCCAATTTTATTTCTGATAAGCGTTTATGGTTGTTGGCATCCTTTTTATCCTCATCCAAAGAGATCTGGTGCCACACAGATACCCGGGGCTTGTGCTGTGCTGTGTAATTTTTACAGAGAGGCAACATGACGATGCAAATCCACTGTGTTTACAACGTTCACACTTGTCAAATTGTAAAAGGTCAAGTCTCTTGTCTCCCGTGATCTAATCGGTAAACATCCATTCCTACCTAACATTACAATGACTCGTGAGACACTCCTTGCAGACAGCGGTGTGCATGGGAGCAATGCTAGACATGAGTTTAATGTGTAATAATGCCTTTGGTTATACCATTTTAATTTATATGGATTATGTGGTACACTTTAAGTTATTTAATTAACAAATAGTTTTACAGTGCTTATATACGTGCTATTGATGCTGCACCATATCTCATTTGCTTTCCGCTTTCTGACCTGGCTCATATTGTTCCCACTGTGGCCACTGCCATACTACCGACAAAAAACACTTGCCTTTCTATTTGGGAGGATGGCTAGCTCATTTCCTCTGTGGAAGCATCCATATAAAATATGTATCTTTCTTTGTCATTTAGGAGCAACGCAGGTACCTCTTTCTGTGGGGCACATGGCACTGACCTGTTTCCCGGCTTTTGATACATTGTTAGTTACAATGACAATGATAAATCACAATTGTTTTCTGTTTGTTTTTTCAAATGCCCTGACTAGTTGTTGAAAGTATAAATAAAATAGATATTATTTTCCATTTAATATCATGTTGTAGATCAGGTGAACAGCTGACCAGCTGAGAGCTGAGATTATATTAGGTTTTTAATAAACTCATAAAGACAGTTTCATCAAATTAGGAGCAGGTCTAGGTTGTGGAAGCAAAACCTAATGAAAGGAGAGATGGTTTCCAGACTTTTGCACTGTATGCTACTCGTTTTCAGTCAATTAAAACCATCAATATGAGTTTTTTTTTTCTATGATGACCTACTATGAGGCACTGCAATATACAACTGGGCCCAAAAATCATATATGGTCTCCAGATGAAATATTCATTAATCCAATATTCATTATCTCATGACTAAAGTTGAAAAGTTACTTCTTAGATGGCGAATACTGCCTGCTGAACATGCCGGAGTCTAATGGACTCCATGTTGGGCTGCCTTTGATGTGTGCTTCCAGACTGAAGGGGTGAGTTTTACATGTAATTGGAAGCCCTTTCCTTCCTGCTTGACAATTTCTACCTCCTACAGACTAAAACTATAACAATTGCTCAATACCATTATATTATTTATATGACCTTTACATCTAGTCAACATTGCAATCTTGCAAGTGTCTTTCTACTCTAATGTTAGAATGAGAGGAAAGCTAGCATACATACTGAAAAGATACTATTAAATCTTTGCTAAAGGTGGGAACATCCAACAGCCCATACTTGATAACAATAATGGCTTATCCTGTGTCTCAGTGCAAAAAACGTTGATGTTTTTATCCTATAAATAAATAAAGTTTTGTATTTTGGATTATAGGGAATGTTCTTAAAAAGAGGAAATAGGGAGTGAATGGTTTAATTAAATTATTTTAGTCAAGAGTTCCATTATAAGATGATATTTTTTTGTCACCAACAGAGGTAAGATATGAGAAATAAGACTCCTAGAAGTCTATATTTTTAACATTTCGACTTGATATGACACTAAGTTGATAAAAAAAAGACATTCACTGAGGGATTTTTACCTTTGATTGTACAGTTCAGATAAGCTTTTTGGTGGAAAAACATCAAAAGAACTTTGGGCATTGTGCTGCAATCAGGCATCAGGCATCCTATAGTTGTAACCTGCAGCTCTGTGGCTGGTATGAAGTAAATTGAGCAGGCTTGTATGACAGATGCAAGCCAAAGGAAAAAAAAAAAGAAAAATGTTCACTTTTAGTGCAAGCCTATGAAAGAAAGGGTTTCCTTTAAATACAAAAGGACATCCCCATCCTTCATTAGATTACAGTCATACACGAGTAGAATAAGTAGCTGTCTAAGGCGCAGAGCCACAGAGAGAGACATACAGATAGGGGAGAAAGGAATAATGGAACAGTCTCTACTGGCAACACAGAGGCACAGAGACTATTTTTAGCAAATTAATTTAAGGCTCTAAATAATTAACTGATAATTATCTGGCAATCAAGAGTAAGATAAAATGATCTTCCCAAGAGTTTTTTTGTCATGTGGCTCAGCGGGCGGATGAAGGAGCTTTGTGTGAGTCACCAGTAAAAAAAAAAAAAAAAACAAAAAAAAAATAACAGAGCCATCACACAGAAAAAAATAGAATACAGTAAGATGTGTTTGCTGGAAGGCAAGTGGATTTGCCAATGATTGGTCCCTAATGAGTGACAGAACACTGGCACTTAAAATGCATTTGTGTGAAGAATAATACATGTGTACAGCGGCTGTCTTCATTGCATTTTTTAACACGTTTATATCTACAAACAAAAATGATTATGTAAATAACCCTGTAACAGATTCAAATATTACAAAATACTCGGAATGCATTTCTAAATGCCCCTGACAGTGTAAGTGGCTGAAACTGAGAATAGATACTTTAAAGTTCTGTAGTACAGTGTGATGTTTTGAGTTAAAGTGGGTTATCTCTACACCTGGCCCTGACAATGTTAGCTTCAATGAAATGGCGAGAGATCACTGACAAGACGTTAACAAACTGCCTCTGGCTACATGTGTGTCCTCCAACCTTTGAAAAATAAAGGCAACTACATCACTGGCTCATCTCTTTTCAAAAAGTCAGTTTCCAACTGATTTTATCCCTCAAACTTTCTCATATTTCACCACTGATAACCATAACCCATCACCTTCTGCAATCGACTTGATTGTGTGTGTGTGTATAGATAGATAGATAGATAGATAGATAGATAGATAGATAGATAGATAGATA
>CAJRST010036666.1:5756371-5807903 GCA_907169785.1 Menidia menidia
ATAGATAGATAGATAGATAGATAGATAGATAGATAGATAGATAGATAAAGGGAACTAGCTCTTCCTTAAAGAATATTTTTTTCTCACTTGACATAATAGCCATGCATTTATAGGAAAGGATGGGACAACATATGTTTCCATACTATTTCCTTTTTAGGGTTTCAGAATGACAGAGAGCGCCATTAGTTTGACGTTGTGAAGTGTTTTGGGGAGATCTAAGGTTGACAGGCCTACCTAGCCTCCCCGCTGTGCAACCTTTTATAAAATCAATGCCACCACTAAACACAACTCTCCCCTGTGGAGCTGGCCTTGTTATAGCCTCCTTCCCTTTCCAGTGACAGGAGGAAAACACAGACAAACAGATAAATTAGAGTCTCCCCAGTTGCCCTTCTTCCATCCTTTAGTCCATCAGCTATTGTGAAGTGACAACAGTATTGTCGGTAATATTCACAAAAAGCAGAAAAAGGAAAGATAAAGAATTTGTTTCTTTAGAATCAAGAACCCCTACATTTAAACGTCACCCTCTACAGCCAATTATATTTTCTTTCCCTTTCAGAAACACTTTCTGTGAAAGTCATTGACATGATTGGTTGTCGATGGGTGACACCGCCGTGCAGGTTTAAGGCTTTGTAAACATCTGAGAAGGGGATTTTAAAAGTGACTGGACGTCTAAAGAAAACATTTCCTCCCATTATTTCTTCTGAGATACATATGTTCTCTCTGGAATATATTGCAGGACAAAAAAGTGAGCTTAGACAAGGAACAAAATGTGTCATTGTCCTGTCTTTTTGAGACACGTCTCTGGGGGGCAGCTTTTGAGCACATGGAGTTGCTCAAAAAAAGGGAAGGTTAGAATCTGTAGGTTAGATGTCCTAAATGCCATCATTAAAAGTGTAATGCATTTCCATTCTGCTTCTGTGAAGTTGGTTGAATGCTTTGATCATTTTGTGTGTGTATTGCTGGGCAAGGACAGCTTTGTCTTCAGAGCTTAAGACTCCTGTATTCTGGTTAAGTCAGGATTTAAAAAGTAACCTTAGTACAGTTATTTGTCCGTGTTGCCTGCCCCTGAAGCTCCATCACGGCGTCACTGCAGTCATTTGGCTGTGTCTTGCTCTAATTTGCATCAGATTGCATTCCCACAGAGGCAAACTCTTCTTAATTGGAAGAATCACGCTCTGCAGGTGGCAGTGAAGAAAACGTGAGCTGAGGACACAGCACTGATATCCCTCCTTCAATTAGCTCTTGTCATTGGCTGATTGCTCATCTGAAGACATCCATTTGTGCTCTGGGATATTTTCAGTGGCTAAATCTCTCTCCATTAACATTAACTGTGCCATTCCACAATGTCCGCACATTAACCCAGTTATTTAGCTGATTAGCATATTAAAGCTGTCACCAGAGTTGATGCGCCTCAATACAACCTCCTCCAAATAAATCCCTCAGCTGCGATCCAGCAAACAACATCTGCAGTCCAACTCATTGTAGCCCACTGCTCAGTGGGCAGCTGAGGGTTGTGGATAGCTGGTGGTATTGAGCAGTAGAAAAATCTATCAGTCATTAAAATGCAAATATGTTTACAAAGTCAAGCCTTGATGCTGCCATAATAACATGCAGTGTGGAACAATCATGAATCAAACTTGTATAGCGACCTATTAACTACCCACCAACTCCATGAAATGAAACAAAAGCTCCAAAAAGAAGTATTTCGACCATCAAAACAAAATTGTGCCTTTACCTGAGAATGTGAAACGGAATTAAACGGCACAAAATGGAGGTGGCACAGCTCCAAACTTTCTTTTCAAAGAAAAGTTGCATCCGGTATTAAAATTAAAGACTGCAAGTGAGACAGATAGGAGAGGCCATTGTGCTTTGTAAAGAGGGACTCAAAGCCCTGCACCTGTTCACGTATTGTAATCCAATGCAGCTGGATAGACAAATTAAGAATGCCATGATGACTGTCTCGTATTTGGTGTAAAATACAAGCGCACATCACCTTTTTTCATATGAATACCAGGTGTGTATTCATAAATCCACCTTGGACTTTTAATTTTTAGATTCCAACCCATAAAACCATGAGTTTCTTTCATTTTAAGGTCATGTCTTTCATCTAATTCAGAGTCTTTTTCTTTTCTTTTTTGTAGCCTTGTAAGTTATAAGGAAGGCACAATGGTGTTCCATTACAGGATTAATAAAAAATTAGCTTGGGGATGAAAAGGAAACAAAAGTAAAAACATAAACTTCTTAAAAATGACTCACTAAAAGGCTTGATTGTATTCTGTTTTATGATAGTTTAGCATCTTCCGGGAGACTGAAATATTGTTTCTATAATTTACCTCCATTCCAAAAATATGTCATTACAAATGAAAAACAGAGAAGAAAGAATCTTTCCATTGCTCTAATATGAAAAGTTGGATTTTGAGTAATGCTGTTTGTTTATGTACCATACTGTAAGGATTTTATGTGCAGGGGGCCAAATATTCTAACCTCCAAGATCAAAATATTATGCACATCCCTTTCAGATAGGCCTTTAAATTCATGTAAAAAAAGATAAACACATTTTCCGACAAACTAAACAACATTTTAACAAGTTCCTGGAAGAAAAAAAAAACAATTTAACAACCTTTAGGCCCAACTGCCCATTAGTCTATGTAATATACACACTGCTGAATGTCCATGAAAGTTCCTTAATTGCCTAACAACAAAATAAGGCCTTACGTGCAGGGAACTAAACTTTTTTCAGCAGATAGATAAATTCATGGTACATTCATGGCTTAGAGGTTTTTATGGATGTGTAAGATATTTGAAATACAAAAAAAAAGTCTATAATGTGGCTGAATCTCATCAACGACAGTTATGACACATATCATAGTGGAGCATTCCTTCCCATCTCAACAGACAAACTGGAATCGTATACCTATATATCCCCCACCGTTAGTATATTCCAATAACAAACCCAGTTTAAAAAATAAACTGGTATTTTAAATCAAAGAAACGAGGGGATGTAAAGTCAGAACAAGGTAGTTCAGGTTATGCGGTACATTAGGTATGATTTGCTAAGGTTCACCTCCACAGCTACTTCTGAAGCTACAATTAGTCACACATTACTGAGACGTCACAATCAATTGGACGAAGAATGGTTGACTTGGAAAAATATAGCTTGAGATGGAGTTTTCCCCTTTTGTCAACAAGTATAAAGGACAAAGCATTACTAATCACTTAAAACTGACATAGGGAATTACTCCTGTCTTAATCACAAGGGGAAAATGATGGACTTCAAAAATTGAGTGCATGCTTCCAGAGTGCATGTGGAAACAAAAAACCATTTGGGACTCAGCAGAGAAAATCTACTCGTGCATACAATCTGGGAATTCTGAAAGAGTTGGAAACCCTCTTTAGAGCTTAGTTAATCTGAGTAGAAGGGATAGACAGAAGAAAGGAGATGGATAACATAAGAAAGGAATGAATGTATGAGGGAGAGTAACTGAGGAGAAACAGAGGAGGGGGCTCATCTTTTGCAAATCATCTCATCTCTGTGAAAGCAGACAGAATGATAGAGAAGAGTATTACCACTAATCTCCAATCCGCACCTTGAAAAGATGTCAGACTTTCACTTGCCACTAACAAGTTCTCTCTTGTGATCTCTGTAAATGACAAAGTACCCACTGAACAGATTACATCGTATTTACTGGCTTACAGTATGGTGGCACAGAATCCACTAACCTGACTGAAACTGTCATGATCTGTGTTATGGGGTAAATCATTTTAAATATGGGCAGGGGAATAAATAAATATGATTAAACATCACATACATCATCTTGAATGAAGTCATGTCATCAGTAGTCTGTGAAATTAAAACTAATCTCAGAGGATTACTGTCTCTGACCAGTCTGTCATCAGGGAGAAGACTTGATACTGTTCTATTTCAGATCAGATCTAATAATCTTAAAGGTAAGTGTAAGGCTTAGTATTCATTTGTGGATACAAAAGCCTATTCTGTGGATAGTTCACTTGTAATATGATAAGGGGATATTGTTAGGGGATTAGGTTATCTCCCAGTAGATCTATTAGTGGATAAGTCCTACTGACTTTCTCATGAATCATTATCTTCATGGTTACAATTGGATCTGCACATGTTCCCACTCAACACAATGTGCATTTATACAGACTCTGAATGCAAACACACACACACACAAATAAAATCTTAAACTTTTGTGACTAAAAGCAGATGAACACAATCAATAGAAAACTAACAGACGTGCTTTTTGGTGAAAAGATAACAAAAATCCTGCAAAACACTGGACTTTCAACATGTATACAAAGCCCAGCAGGCCATAACCACTGCTCAGTGTGGGATGATAACCAGACAAGGGAACACAGCATCAACTGTATATCCTCCATTAAAGACCACTGGGATTTTCATATATATTCAAAGTGATATTCATAGACATTAATATAGTAATTAAAAATACATAATTTCACATTTTGCCCATGTAACATAGGCTGCCAAGGGGAAAAAATGGGAAAATAAAAAGAACAAAACCTGGGCAGAGGTCCTGCAGAGTCTGAGAGGTAGATGGGCAAAATTCAATCCTCTTCTTTTTGCCACCTTTTAAAAATCTATTAGAGGCCAATAAGGATACTGAGAGAAGAGGGTTTGAAATATTTCAGGTCAGCCTCAGAGGTTAATTGTTGAGTTGTCTGCCTGGTCAGTGAGGGGATCACTCTGTGAAACCAATCCTGTAGGCACTGGATGGACAGTGAGTGTGGATGGCATTCACAAGATTAGAACGGTTGATGGAAAAAGCAGAAAATCAAAGAGAAGGGAAGAGGAGGGAAACATGAGCTGTAGACCTCAAACCAACACTGTCACATATCTGCCAATGCTAAGTGGGTTTAGAGAAACACTCAATGTGCTTAAGAGTGGTTATGTATAGCCAACAAGCCCATAATGACTGGGCTATATTTTTCAGAATACAGAGCGTGGTTTAACCTTTGCTTTGAGAATAGATAGAATTCAAATGCCAAAGGCATAAAAAAGTGTCTACATACCTGTCTTACACTACAAGGTGAAATTAGCAAGACACACACATACAGAAGCAGTCTGTACCACCCACCCATTCTCCTCAGTGTGGTAATTAAAGAGAATCTGCTGAACAGCGGAGACAAATTGATTAAAGTCCAACTTAATCACATCTATGGAAAGGTGAAAGAGCTTCCACTACTGTAATGCTGCTACTTTTTAAGGTTTTTATATACTTAAACTACTATTACTACTACTACTACTACTACTACTACTACTACTACCACTACTACTACTACTACTACCACTACTCATAATAACAATGTGAATTGTTATAACATGATGATGATAATATTAATGTTTTTTTCACTTCGTTCTGATGAAGGTCAATTTAGAAGAAGAAAGAAAGGTTGATGTGTAGTGAAAAGTCCTCCTTTAGGCATCGCTCTACATCTCCATGCCAGTCCCTGTTCACAACTTGCTTTATATCTATGATGCCTACACAAATACACACGCTCGCACATGCATCCACAGAGGCCCTTCCTCACAGACACTCACACATACAGAGTGTCCCTCATCACCTTGCTCAAAGATGAATGAGTAGCTGCTGTCCTCAATCATTTTAATCACTTCGATGGAAAATGCCTCATTCCCAGCTATCAGTCGGCACTGCCTTCCGGCTATCTTACGAGTACACATTCCTACTGTCCCCTAAAACTCCTCATCACACAAACACAGGAAGGGGGAAAACTCTCATGATTCTCATTCTCCAATAATGCTTAAGTCTTATGACACCAAAATTCTGCATAACCAAACCAGTGTTAACAAGACGTGTAATGATGATTATGACTGGCACTCCACAGCTATTACTCGCAGATGTTTGAGTCATCATGCATGTACACAAGCCTCCATACTGTGATGTACAAAGGGTACAGGCACCCAGACCAAATCAAATTTAGACATCAGTAAGTATGCTGTTCTCCTTTTGTCAGTCAGTTGTTTTGGGGCAACAAAAAACTAACTTTAATTTGCAAATTTCAATTTGCTTTGTTTTTAATATTTCTTAATAAAAAAACATTGAAAGCTTTGATAGCTTATACATAAAAATATAAAGGTTTAATATGTTACTATACAATCCAGTGCATATGATGTCTCTGAGCAAGATGATGGGACTGTCTGACCTAAACCACTTTGTTTGGTAGAATATTCTAATATTTCTTGAGAAGTTGTTGGTGCACTGCACATCCACATCATCCACAAGTCTAAATATGGCTGATTAATTTCCTTTTCAACTCAGTGGCGTTTTTAAGTGATAGTGATGTTTTTGTTATAAATACACTGCCGTGCAGTCACCTGCACAGAAAACTGAAATCCAATGCAATATTTCAAAGAACACGCCATGGAAATCCATGTCATAGTAAAAGTGTAGTTGGCATATATCCAGAGCATTCTTATTTCTTAGAGGAACTGGGCAATGTGAATTTAGGTCCAAAATGAAGGGAATTAAATCCATTATTATAAAATAACGTGTAATAAACCAATATCTATCATGCCCACAGACAGAGAAAGGTTAAAAATCTTTAGGCATCTCAAACCCAACAATATTATCAATTTTAAAAAGCTTTTATTCATCACTGTCATTCACTGTGACGTGAAACATCACATAAGACTGAACTTTACCATAGTAGACATAAAGATCTGTATTTGTCTAAATAACAGTAGTTGGGAAACCGACTACCTCTAGAAAATAAATAAATAAATATAATAAATATGGTATTTCAGGTGAAGCATGGTGACCTTGCACACAGAGTTCAAGGAATATGACCACTACTCAAGCCTTAAGCATCCTAACTCCTGCTGTAAAATCCATCACAAATGAGCTCCAAGAGCACATTCAGCCCACAGAGTGCATGAAAACTGTTGTCAGTCATTCAGATAGCTCCATTATTCTTAATTTTGCTGCATCATGTTTTAACTCGCCCCTGGAAATTATATGAAAACCTATCCAACTGGGTTTCAATCACAATTATGGTGTCATGATCCGGTCAGCCGAGCTGGAGATCGTCTTTGCCTGAATTTTTAAAGAAAAAAGAGTGTACCGAGCACAGGTTTGTAGCAGGTATGTTAATAAAAAAAATATGCAGTGGTGCTGTGCAACAAGACCTTGTCTCTACCGAGCTGAGAAAGCACCACAGATCCTTTCACTTAACACTTAAAACTTACCCGCACATCTGGCTGTATGCCTGCAGCTCTGCCCTCACAAAGTGATGTGTAACATCGAAACATACTTGGTCAGTTAGTGCTTAAATCTGCAGTGTGGTAGCACCCTTTATGGCATGTGAGACCGCTGTTGTGTTGAGAAGCAAAAGTATATCAAATATCAAATAATATTGAGACAGTCCTCTCGCACATCACATCTGGTGTGGAGCTGTGAGAATGGAGGAGCTACTCCAACCAAAAACAGTCTTCCCTCTGTAAATGAGCAGTATGACCAGTATGGTGATTACCACCATCGCCTCACGACAAGAGGTTCCCGGTTTTAATCCTTGCTGGGTATTTCAGTAAGCTGTTTGCATGCACTGCCCATCTATGCATGGCTTTCTTTCAATTGTCTAAAAACATGCATTTTAGGTTAATGTCACTTCTAAACTGAAACTGAAAATGGGAGAGGGTGTGAGCAGCCATGGTTGTGGATAGTGTCTCGTTTGCCTCTGTGTAAGCTGTCCAGGGTTGACCATACCTTTTCCCCAATGAATGCTGGACTGTAACTTGGAACAAGGGGTTTTACATAACGGATGGTATATATAACATAATATAATCTCAGTGTTCTTCAGGTAACTGTGCTGTGGCAGGATGAGAGGTGTGATGTAGACGCCAAAGGGTTTGGGTAAGGTCAACAATATCATCGACAATCTTAACATTTTAATCTTGGGAAGAGATGGATTGATTTATTTTCCACCATTGTGGTTGACGCACCTCTAAATGCAAAATTAACAATCGATCTCAGAGGCTTAGCAGTAATGCAGGAGTTGTTCTGATGCATTGTTATAAATAAGGGGCAAGGCCAAAAGGCAAAGCTTTTGATCGACTGGTCCATCTTTGTTTCAACTCAAATACGGATCAGAGAACTGACCGAAAGCGTGAGATCGAGATGCAGGTGGCTGAAATGAGTTTCTTTTGGAAGATCGCTGGGACAAAGCCAATGAAACAGTGAGAGAAAATAAAGAAACCTCTCAAAATAAATCACTTGAGTTGGTTTGGGGGTTTGATTACAATGCCTCCTGGTTCCCTGTTTGGCTGTGAGGACACCCCGGGGTAGAGATTACATGTCCATTCTGTCCTGGCAGCCAGAACCTCAAAAGACTAGCAGGAGACTGTTGGAATTTCAGTTTTCTTTTCTTTTTTTACTGAACCTGATGCCCCTGTGAACACAAACTTACTTTACTTCTCAATAAACAATGATATGAATGGATTTTACTAGCTAGGAGTCTTTGCAGATATAGATCTGAAATGAAAACTTTAATAAAAACTTTAATTATTCCTGACAATTCTTTCAAGTTTGCTTAAAACGTGACTTATGCTTGAAATTGAATCCGCCTGATTTGCTCCGAAAAATACTGATGATAAAATCCTACAACACAGGTAAAAACTACAGGATTTGAAATGGTGAGCAATGAAACCAAAACAAGCCTTTTCTGAAAGAAAGGCTCAATCACAGGGACAAATTATTGTAAGATACAACAACCTCGATAAAAGTACTAATATTTACCCTCATACTTAGTTGTCTCATCTACAGGCACTCATTTAAGTTATATCAAGTAATTCTAAGTCATTAAAATAAAATAAAAAACAGTGTCAAACTCTTTTGCAACAGACCATCCAAACTATAGAAATCCTCCATATTTGTTATCAAAACATGTTTTAAAAAGTTATCTGTTTCTCACTTAAATGCTAAATTTAGGATGGAAAGCTGTGAGGTATCAAAAGAAAAAAGCCCAGGGATCAACAAAAGGTCTCCATCAGAAAAAGAAATTCAAGGTCAGGTGGCTCTGGTAGCAGATGCTTTTCACACAAGTCTTTCACTGTTAAATGACACATTTTAGTGCACCAACAGAATACAGTCAATGACAGCCCAAAGAATGGTTAAACCTTTGTATGTTACCATTCAATTTTCTTTTTTGCTCACTGTAAAAATCTTTTTTACTGCTAACATTAGTATTTGAAAAGCTTATTCCATAAAGACATCCCTATTCACACAGGCCTGCTTATCTCATATATTCATGTTCAAGAGCGAGGCATCATCAGCACAGGCAGATTCATGTGCCGGGGTCACCCTGTCTGATCCATGCTGCTAATTGGGGGTTAATGAAAAAAATCACAAAAGCACAACTATGTTTTGCCTTGCAGAACATCAGCCCTGTTGATAAGACCTATAAAGATATTTCCGCACACTTCATTTTGCGTGACATGCCTGGCACACTACTAATTTAATGCACTGGAAAGAGGTAATGAGGACATCTACATGCAATACCAGCACAACATAGATAGGAGCAAGTCTGTAAAGAGAGCAGTACCTTACAGGTCCAGGAAGTCACAAAGCAAAATGCACATGTGAGGTTTAGGTGCAGCATAGATCCATAATGATTAGAGGAACTGGTTTGCATGTAAACCTTCCAAGTAATATATAGAGAGAGCAGCTCATCGATCGGTTCAGTTGATTAAACAGTGAATCGTTTATTGGCCAGCAGGAAGGGATTGTGTTTTGTTCCCTGATGTTAGTTTGCCTTGCTCAAACATCACAGCACATACTATAGATATAGAGATGTTACTGATCCTTGAGAGGGTCATATATTGTTAATTCAATGCTCCTACGCAATACTAATCTTCAAATGTTTCATGGTGTGGAAAAATATCCGATATGCCAAGTCTTTCATTTGCTGGCAATAACGGGTTATTTAAAAGTTATTTCAAAATCACATAAATCATCAAGGACTCCTGTAGAGCAAATAAATATTGGCTGTGCTTGAATGTGAAGAGGCATTATGAAGTTACAAGCTAGTCAGCACATGTCATCAGCAAAAAATATCTTCTGAAAGCTGGAATTCAACAGTGTGTTTTGACAATTCTGTCTCGGCCTTGACTGGCAGAGAATGGCAGCCAATCCCCATTTGAAATGCGACAAGGAAAAACAAAGCCTGTCAGAATGAGTTGGAGAGATGTCTACTGAGAGCCACATGTGGCGAGAAACAGAGTCAGGGGGTGGGTGGGGGAGTTTAGAGGAGAAACTGTTACTCCTCCGCACGACTCTGTCCCTGAGACACAAGTCATGCTGCTCCCCCCACAGTGGGTGATAGTGACAGGATACTATCTGTGCAGCACTCCCCCTCTGAGTGATTGATGAGCCTCATTTTGCCAATTAATGCAGAATCCCCTGTTGACTGCCATCAGATTGCCGTTTGTAACTGTTAGTCTTTCTGACTGTCACAGATTCATTTTAATTAGTGAGCTCTTACTCTTCTGACTTTTCTATAGTGACTAAAATCTGCAGAGCTGGGTGTACGGTGACATGCTGAGGAAATGGCCCACAGTGTTATTTCCCTCCATTAATTCATTCACAAAGTGCGTGGCCTAAACTGTCGAAGACTAAATATTTTTTTAAAGAGTGAGCGCTAATGTCAACCAAATAAAGTATCTTACAATCAATTAGAAAATGTGGGACAATTAGTGCACTTTGCTTGCATAATGAAGCACCTAATTGCAAGAAAGCAAGCAAATCCAATCAATAAATTTAGCTAATCGCTTTTGGGGTTGCATATATGTGCGAGCAGCCGGAGAGATGGCCCACAGTCGTGTAGACACGGTGATCTGTGGGTCCTGTCAGGAGGAGCGGAGGCTTTGCAGCTACAGAGCAGTTAGAAATCAACACAACCCGGTAGCAAACCGTGTGTTGTTTTCCCTCAAAAGAAACAGCAAAACAGGAATTGTTCAGGCAATCAGGAAGAACTGTGATGTAAATTTGTGTATAGATGTCAACTTGTATAAACATAATCACTTAAGCCAGTGATATACATCAAACCTACAGGCCGTTAGCCTTTATATGTCAGTTACAAACCTGGGCTGTGCAGTAACAAGTGTCTTCCTTTGTTCAATTCAATTCTCACTAGAGCAGCTCACATCTTTTGGACAGCTCACCCTTCAACTTCCGCGATGAACTTCTGTAGCAACTTTAGAACTATCAGCAATAAGATTGGTCGAATGAATGTCTGTTCGAGGGGAGGGGGTTGTGTTAAGAGCTTGACAAGTGCGTCATCTCTGATGCTTCTTTCTATATGCCTTTCCTGTGAGTCAGTCCGAATCTTTCCGCTCCAATGTCCTCCCGATGCTGATTCACATGCTGAAAAGACTCACACTTTTGTGTTTCTTGTTTAATTGACAAATAACTCAAGTCACGTTTCCCCTCGACTTGCATTTGATAGAATAATTTGCCAACAATAGGCACACCATTCACCTGAGTCTCAAGGATTTCATTAAAACATCAAATGAAAGTGAAATCATGAGCCATGACGGCAGAGAGTAGGGAATGGCTAAGCAGAGAAGCGTGGCTGGTGTCTACTGCAGGATTAGAGCTCAGCAACAAGTGCTCAAGGGGGGCTTTGCATCAAACCCAGGAGCCCATGACAAATGAGGGCGGCTGGGCCTCTGTCTATTACCCTGCACTAAGCCCAGGCCTTTTGGGGAAGTAATGAGGTACAGATTGGAGCCTCTGCCACGGGGCCCTTAGCCTGACTTTCAGTAGAGCAGAAATAATCAGCAGAGACCAGGGTCAATAGTGGCAAAGCTATACAACTGCTGAGTGACACATGGAAAAACAAAGATAAAACAAATTAACTAAGCAAATAGCTCAATTTCCAGCACTATGCTTGTTAAGACTAATCAACTCTAAAGGTGTTGAGTACTTAACCTGCTGGACTATGTTAACCTTTGTCATGAAGTCATAAGAATGCATATTGTAGGTAGGAAGGGGTGCAAAGAAGTATATTCAGAGAGCATCGTGGCTGTAGGTACTGTGCTTCAGCACCACACCCCTTCTTGCCTCTGGAGGCTACAGTCGAGACAGTTTGTCAGCAAAGCTACTCTACTGGTTATGGAGCTGCCACATGAGGCCCAGTGTCACAGCCTAACAACATACTAATTGGCAAGCTTTGAGGAAATTCTTCCATATGACCTGAGGGTTGAAAGTTTGACTTTCAATCAGCAACCCATGAAAAAGAGGTTGATGGAAACAGTATAGAACTGTTTCACCAAAGCAATTCATTTGTATTGTTAGAAATATGTTTTCACCCATGCCGCTATTGGTCTTTTGTTTCTAAAATCTGCATGCTAATTGTGATTTTAATATATGTAATGTTTTTTTCTTTTTAATTTAGAAGTGTTTTATTTGTTTCGGTAATTTGGCTGTATATGTATGGATCTTACTAGTTGAATCACAGATTAAATTTATTGTCATAGTGATGATAAATGTAATATTGTGTTTACTCTGTAAGTTGCTTTGGATAAAAGCGTCTGCTAAATGCATAAACATACACAAACATAAACATAAATTGTAGGATCTAATTTTGCCTTGTAGAGAAAAGCTAAATCCTCTCCAAAAGGGAGGAGTGTATTTGGCAGATATATTTCACATAAAATACC
Organism: Menidia menidia; assembly: GCA_907169785.1. Classification (NCBI taxonomy): domain Eukaryota; kingdom Metazoa; phylum Chordata; class Actinopteri; order Atheriniformes; family Atherinopsidae; genus Menidia; species Menidia menidia. The sequence goes on from CAJRST010036666.1 coordinate 5,769,084, forward strand.
TTTCTGTGTGGAGTTTGCATGTTCTCCCTGTGTCTGTGTGGGTTCTCTCCGGGTTCCCCAGGTCCCTCCCATAGTCCAAAAACCTGCATGTTAGGTCGATTGGACATTCCAAATTGCCCTTAGGAGTCAGTGTGATTGTTCGTAGTTGTTGTCCTTTAATGTCTTGTGTGTGGCCCTGCGATGGACTGGCCGACCGTCCAGGGTGTACCCCACCTCTCGCCCACTGACCACTGGGATAGGCTCCAGTTCCCCCCGCGACCCCATTAGGGAATAAGCGGTTACAATAATGGATGGGTGGATGGATGAACTGAGAAGAATTCACAGAAGGCACCAAAGTGACATGTGAATTCAAGAACCTGTGGTGTCTTGCACAGTTTTTTCCTTTTACTCTGGTATTTCATTAACCATATATTAAGTTGATTAAGTCAAGTATAATCTTCTGTATAAATTGCAGGAGAAAAATAACAATTAATGAAGCCCTGGTGAATTACAGAAAATACACTATTAGAACAGTAATGAGATAATTTGACCTGGAGTATGCAGTGCAACAAATTGGTGAGGGCGTTGCACGGTTTTAATCCTAACAGAGGTAGGACAGCAGTTCAGAATATCAGTATGACAGCATATTCTGATGGTGCAATTGGTATCTTCTATCTTGGTATTTGTCAAAATGTTTATGTAGTGCTTATTTTTTATTCTGGAGAAATGATCTGATACAATATCTCAGCCTATTTCTTTACATGAGTCTAGTTATCTACCAAGAGATTAGCGATACATCAGTTGAACTACTTTAAGCACCACAACTTATTTACTCTTGTTTCTACTGAATATTGGATAATTAAAAGACAGTGTAGTTTATCTGTGCTTTAGTTAATTGGCTGCACAGTTTACAGTGCGTTTCATTAGCAGAGGAAAACACTTGGTTCAAAGTTGGTGTGAGGATGGTTGGAGGCTTGAAGGAATGTGGTGATTAAAAAAGAGAGCTTACTTGTGGAAAAAGGGGTGGAAGAGTTGGTTTGAATATAAAGAAAAAGAAAAGACAGTTATGAACCACTGAAGTGCAACTAGCATGTGTTAAGCCCTACTGTAACATACATAAAGCAGAAATAATGGCAGTGATTCAGTAACATTTCTTCTCTTTCTATTACATAAACAGTGCATTAGGCAGACAAGGCCGAGTTTTTTAGAGAGAAAAAAAAGAACAACAAGCATTGTCAGTTGGGAGAGAAGGTGTTTCTGCTTTTTAAACTGAACCAGCTGCAAAATAGAACAATTGCTTCACTAACAGCCTTTTATTTGACCTTAAGTGCTTTGTGCTGATACAACAGATTGCTGCACCTGTACACAAACTCACCCTGAAGCCAACAGTCTACAACTCTTGCCTCTTGACAAGCACTATCCATAAACATATTATAGTGGACCTCTCCCTTTGAAGACTGAGCTAAATCAGGGTGAAGACTAGTCTAGAAACAACTTAAAGGTGGTACCTGTGTAAACGTCTCTGTCGATTTTTAAAATACAGAGGTGGTATTACATGTTCACCCCTGGGCTGGGAAAATGTGTGCCTGGCTTGACCTTGAGTGGGAGTACTAAGCTGGTTTGAGAAACTGACACTGTGAACAACGTGGGCTCATATCCAAGGACTTGAGGCAAAAGGTACCAGCAACTAATGTCGATTTTTATAGCTGCTCAGACAGACGTTTTCTGGCTAGAAAATGTCAGGTGTCAATAAAATTTGTATATCTGAATGATCTAAAGTACATTCATTCGAGTTCTATAATTGTTAATAATCTGATAATTGCTGATAAATAAATGAGATGAAAATCTGTTGGGACCCTGGTGACTTGACTCCAGGCAGGTCTCAGATTGCATATTGGAGGAGACATGAAGGAAGTGGAAAGCTGAAGAGGATTTTAAACTGATGGGATCCAGCAGACACACAGATAACTGACTGACCATTGGGAATTCTTGGTTGTTAGTGCTAACAAAGGCAAAATACAAGACGGACACCATGTCGTCCTGGATGAGGTCAAGGCCAGCAGGATGGTGAGTGGCAGGAGGGAGAGAGGAGTCTGCAGTGGAAGCAGATGACAATGGCTTTGCCGCTTGCGCCCAGTGCAAGCTCAATACTCTGTTCAGAGAACTTCATAGAAGAGATGGCAAGTTTACTCTCTTTACACTTCTTTCATCATTTCGGTGGAACGCGTTTAAGATCAAACGTCTCAGAAGATTTATTTAAAATAAAATCATATTGTATGTAAGAATTTAAACCTACAGAGCACACATTTATGTGGAGTGCTAAAAAAATAAATAACTAAAACAAACTATAACACACAAACACTAAAGAAAGACAGTGCTAGTGGCATAAGCAACACCTCCGATTGGTAAATTAAGTACTTTTTCAGCAGGTGTGAATGACTATTATCGAATATTTGAGAGTCTTGGGTCACTAACCCGTTTTTTTTCCTTCAAGTTCCACCTAAATCATTTTACAGTCATCTGAGTTATACTGGCTAATTCAAAAGAAAAGTTTGAAATAGTTTGTATTTTGCTTTAACAGTTTCAGAACCGTACAGACCTGCAGGAGTTCTCCTGCATGGGGTCAGTGTTCCAGCAGTCTGCCATCAACAAAACGAAGTGTGCCATAAGTTTGCAGAGCAATTCATGTCACTGGACAAGTCAGAGCAGTCACAACAAATTTCTGGTTAGAAGAGAACCCGTGTGCACCCTGCGATGGCAACAGTTGTGCTACATGCACCCCACCTGAGTCGCTTGTGAAAAGCCCCTGAAACATATCATAATGACAGTGCCCAGTGAGGGAAGCTTTTTGTTGCTCATTGTGTGATTATGGGAGGGGGGGGGAGATGCTGTGACTCAGGCATTATGAGAAATAAAAGGTTAAGCTGAATATCAGCGTGCTGGGTTTAGTCATCAAGTGCTGCACAGGGAGACGTATCGGACATGTCCGAGCATTCATCAAGGTTCAGCCCGCTCTCTCATCCCTCCCATCAAGCCACCTCACTACATCAATATTCTAGTATGCAGAGTCCCATTCCACTCCATTCCATCATATCCAGCAGCAAACACACATGTGTGTCCGTGTGTGTGAGAGAAAGAAAGAGCAACAGTCTTCGAGGTGAAATAACGCTCTCTGGGGGCTTGTGATTCAACTCTGCTGACTTTGTGGGCCCCCATTACTTCTCACAGATAGAGATCACTAAACTGCTGAACAAACACTATATTCTGTCATTTGCATACATTAAAGTAATGAAAAGAGAAAAATGTATTACAAAAGCCAAATGAAGTGCTTTCACCAAGTCTTAGTTCCTTTTGTTAAAAATCTCCATCTAAAAAATAAAAAAATATGTCCTCTGAAGCTTACATAAATAAGGAATAGCAATCATGGCTGGTTAGAAAACAAAAAAGAAAAAAGGATGCTAAATAAACTAGCAACAAATCATGACTACTCATTGTGTTTGTTGAAGGTTTAATCAAAACTAAGCAGCTTCTGGGTGCGGACTGTGTTTCAGGTTAAATTAATCTCAGGAAGAAGTGAGAAGAGTCACACTGAAACAGAGACACACCTTCATGTGCTGTAAATTACTCTTTCTCCCTCTCATTGCCCATCTCTCCATAGAACACGCACAGAATGACTCATTTATCACAAGAGCCAACAGTCAAGGAAACAAAGCTTCACTGAACTTTGTCAGGGTTGCTGAAGCACCTAATGCATGACTTTTAAATGTTGTTTTTCCATCTGTCATGCTTCAAGGAGCTGGCATCCCTATTTTTTATAGGTTTCAAGGTAAAGTTAAAGAAGGTATGTTTGCCTTGTGCATCAACAGAACTGTCATTAAAAAAACAAAAGCAAAAAAAGCGCTGCTGTATTACAGGTTGTCAATGTCCCAACACTCCGCACCACAACACTGAGGCTCCCTGAAAACACTGGTATAAAAACAAAAACAAATTTCTCTGCCTAATGTTCCTTTCTGGTGTTATTTTTCTCTGTTTGTATGTGGCTTTATTTCTCTGTCAAGGTTACATGCACAAAAAACAGATTTTTTTTTATATTAGGCGGCGGTTTGTCTGCAAGTATCAGAAAATTGGATGACGAAAAGAAACACACATTGGACACAAATGTCCCAAATCTAAAGCTAAAAAACACGATATTCTACATGTGTGTAATGAAACAAAACCTATTTTTTTGTGTCTGACTATAATTCGCTGTACTGAGAGTAAACACAGAGAGAAAATCAGTTACACAACACTGGCCGTGAAGCTGCCATGCAGGGTAAGGCTTCAGAGAACAGGGTTTCGATATGCTGAAGGACACTTCTGCACAGAACACATGCAAACAGAACTTGGCAGGAAAAACAGTGTTGTATTAATAACTAATTTCATTAGTGATATCTACAATCTTATCTATGACATGCTATGTAGCATCGTCCCATAATATGGGGACAGTGAGACTACAGGAAATGATACCGTCTACTTTACCTGTAGAGGAAATGTATGAATAATTACAGAGGCACAGATTAAGAATAAAATGAAGAGCACGCAGTTTTCTGTCATAACAGAGAAAACTGCAGAGGCTTACATCGTGAACAGAAATTTCTGCTATCTGTATTTTTTCTTTGACCCTTTGAGAAGCAATTTCCCTAATAAATATATTTTATCGTTCATATTTGCTACAGTTTAATTTACGATACAACAACTGAAAAATAAATCAAACTGATGACACTTATTTCTAAATGTTACATTTGTTCTCAAATCAACCTGAAATCGTACATTTGTTTGCTGAACTGAACACTAAATTGAAAAGAAAAAGATTTACTTTGAGTTAATTAGCTGAACTTATGTCTGAGGGACACTGGTATAAAATGTAATTAAGTTTTTGAATCACGCCAGTAGTCAGAGACAGTCCAAAAACAGAATATTATTATATTATAAAATATTATATTAAATATGATCTGATATTATCTATTCTATTCTATTAAATAAAATTACCTTTCTTTCATTTCATTGCATTTTGACTCTGTGTTGACAGTGCTCTCAAAAAGGTATGTAGGTATTCAAAAAGATAAAACTGATTGTTTTTTCCCTTCTTTATATCTGATTGGTAATTAAAAATTACATGTGAGAGACTATTCAAATTCTAAAACAGTATTTCATTGCAACCCTATCTTGAAATACCAAACACACAATCGTTGGGCTGTTCCACTGGACAGACAGTCAAAGGCCAAATACCGGTACTTTGTATAATTTGGCGTACCCTTTTTCCCTAAATATTTAATTATCTTAAAAGGTACCTGAATGAAAATCGTGGTGCCTACCAGTGAACGAATGTAATCTGAAATACATTTGATTAAGTCCTTCCAACCACCAACAGTGGATCAGGTCAGAGGAGAAGACGGGGAAAATAGAAGGGAGGTGTTTCAGGTCCTGCCCAGTCGGCTTCTCTTTGCTTCCCTCTGGGGAGGAACTCCAGACAGTGAAGGAGAGCCATGCTGCAGTCTATCTACCCTTCTCCTCTTCCTCTCAGTCAAGCTTCTGATTCTCGGAGGAGCCAAAGAATCAATACTGACATTGGGGGCAAAACAGTTTCCTACCAGTTTCAAGCCCAAATGTTTGTTTGTTTTTTACAAATTATACAAACACAAATGTCCGTCTTTGACTAGGAGCAAAATGTGAATGGTAATCACTCTTTTGCCAATAAATGTGTGTGTCCAGAGCACTGAATAATTGAAACATCAGAGAAAAAAAATCAAACATTGGCATATGGGAACACCCACTCTCTGAAATACTGTAAAAAATACTTTCCAATATGTATTATGTTAGGGACAAATGCATATAATACTGTCAACTGTTCCACTATCCTAATAAAAGACACCTGACCCCAGGGTGCTGACAGCCGACTTGATTTCTACCACTGATCAAAGCTCCACAGTGAGGACCTTTCCTCTTCAGAAAGGACATTGAAGAAGGGACATGACTAATTCAATTTGGGAGCAGAGATGCTTGGGTTTAAGTGAAACACTCTGTTATCAAAACAGGAGAAGTGTCATGAGGAAAGGGGGTAGTGCGGAGAGCCTTGTGTGGCCGGTCAGGAGATGAAATCAGGGATAGGCGATAAGATGGTGTGAGGGGCTAGAGCCCCTATTAGAGTCCCCCAGGGGACAGGCAGTGGTGGCAGAGTGCAGTAAAAATAGCCATGGGCATGATTTTGCTCCTGGGACACATGGAGGAGTGAAGAGGGAGATCTGATCAACATTTCACAGCAAGGCAGCCAGATCCATTCCCTGCCTTCCCTAGGGTGCCACCTATCACACCAAGTGACTTAAACTGCTTACCCCTGCCAGGCAGAACACAAACAGCACACACCTTTTTCAGCACTGCTGACAAAAACAAGCACAAAGAATGCCCTGCCATGCTTCAATGCACATATTGTAGCGGAGAAAATTAAACAAAAAACTCTGCATGGTGTCACAAAGACCATAAAAAAGGATATGGACATTTTCTCCACAAACTTATCTTGTTGGTCATCTGTTTTGGGGAAGTTTTCGATATCGTTCTCAAGCCTTTGAATGTGACGCTCCATGGTGGTCAAACTGGTCTTTAATATCTCAGCGGACACTGCGAAAAAAGTGAAAAAAAGAAATCAGAACAATACATTTTTTAATAACATTGCTTAATAGAATGGTAAAATTAGACATACTCCACAATTAAGTTAACGCAGATTCCGCTTAAAACTTTACATTTAATACAATAAAAGCTGTGAGTCAGTCTCTATGTTAAGACATTAACAGTAAATTCTGCAGACTCCTTTTGTGTCTGGCCTTGAAAGCAAGCATGCATAAACTGTGTGTGTATGGCACATTAATCAGTCTGTAATCACTGTTTTCTGAGTTGCGCTAGAATCCACAGTATTCACATCAGCCCTTTCAAGTAGAAACTTCAAACAGCAAGTGGTGTCTTATGGGATCAGACGGGACAGGAGCATGGACGCAGGGCCATGTTTAGGCTGCTGTTAAAGATTTAGGATTACTGTGGCGAACACACAAACACACACATGCCATCTTGCAGATACACACACGTGAAATTAAGAGGCTTAAAAAAACATCACAGAAATCCTCTGTTTATGAAAATGAAAGAAATCCTGCATAGAAAAACCAGTAGCAGTAGTAGTTTGGGTGTGATTGATATTTAATTTAGGTGTGTTGCCACTTCACTGCAATAGTAACTGTATTTTCAATTTTTTTTCTATCTATGTCAAACTTTCAAATACTTTGAATATTGATTGTTTTTTATGTTAAAAAAGTGACAGCTCTTGTTGAAGTCTCTTTTGTTACTAAGTGGAATTTCATATTAAGCAGCTAGTAGAGAATAAGTTGAGAAATAGACAATTTGGGCAGCAAAACGAAGAATGAAAAGATTGACGTTTGCACACTGATATCAATCAAATATTCAAACTGATGAGTCTAGTTGAAAAGCTCGGTGAGCCGTCACAGGCTGAACAAACTGTGCTGGTTGATCAAAAATCAAATACAAAAAAAACGCAAGAATAAGGCCAGTCCTAGACAAAACACGAACACCATACTCAATCTGCTTAATTAATCCATGCACTGCGGCTTAAATGCAAAGACGACGAAGTAATAGACAAGCTGTCATTTAATGTGGCCTTAGTGATAAAAGGGTCACATTTACATCAATTTAACCGCTCAGGTTTGGTGTCAGTGTCACTTTTAGCCAATAAGAATTTGCAATGACATGCACTTAAACACAAAAACTGAACAAGCTGCAACACACACACTCGTGGACACGCAGTGATGAATTGAATCTGTCCAGAAGAAAAACTGTGCAACTGCTTGGTGAGGCCTCTGTCAGTGTTGGACTTTATAGCTGGCCGCATAAACAGACTGCAAGATCCACAATTCCCCCTCCTCAGTTCCTGGAGAGCAGGCCTCTGGGAATGGCAACGAACAAAGGATCCTACCACATACCCTGTTCCTTCGCTGATAGAGCCTCTGAGATCCAAATGCTCTTGTCACTATGATCTTAGCCTCACTAATGGCGAAAAAGGAAAGTTAATAGTGAGAGAGGTGGGTATATGATGCAAGAAAAGAGACAATTACATTCGCATAGACCCGCAGGGAGGGCTTTGTCTGGCACTGTGGCTTCTGATAGCAGTGTTATGGTAGCTTGAGGGCTGACTGATAGTACTGGGTAATGGTTTGACTGAAACACAGATTATAGTTACTACAGTAGCCAAGAAATAGTGGCTCAAACAAACTGCTGCAATGTTTCAGGGGAGCTGTTAACAGGATCAGAGTGAAGCCATGGGACTTCAATACAGACTATTGTTTACATGGGAGCTGCTCACCACTGAGACACACTGACACAGATACAGCAGCCCCACTGTATACTTTGAACAAATTAGCTTATTTTTGTGTATACTTGGTGGTATATTTTGGTCTTAATGACTTCACATATTGCACATATTATTGCTTTGTTCTAATAATCAACTGTCTACAAAATTGAGCCCCAACTCTTCTGGGATATCATTAGTAACATTAGCACAAAAATAACACTGCAGTGATCAGTGGGCAAAATATAGAAACAATTGCAATTAGATTAAAGGGAAAAAAAAGGGAAAAAAAAAAATATATATATATGTATGTATGTATGTGTGTGTGCGTGCGTGCGTGCGTGTGTGTGTCTAAGGACGCCCCGTTTCCTTCCAAATTTAAACAAAATTACAAAAGAGACACTGTGATATGAAGATGTCAAGGAGTTTATGGAACAGGACAGTTTTCATTTTGATTTATAAACAAATAAAACCATTCACCAAAGCTCTGGTTTTGCCTTGCCACCTAAGGTTATGAAGACATTTTTTATCTATATTGAATGTATTTGATGATTTAGCCTAAATAGAGAAGTTTTCATTAAATGAGCTTTTAACTTTGTGAGAACAGAGATAAACGCTCCATAATACTGAAAGAGTACATTCAGAGGTGTGATCATCACCTTTGCTAGGTGAGTTACACATAACCATGTAATAAGTTTTACAGATATCACAAAATAATGGTTCTTAGTCATCTTCTATCTTTCTATCTTGGATGTGAAAAAAACAAACATACTGTGACATTGAAAATGTACTGATGAACAACTCACACAGAGAAGCACCTTTGCTAAATGTCTCCCGGCCTTAATGCTTGCTTTAAGGAGCACTGACAGGTGGAGTCCCTAAAGGATAGCTGCTTAATGCTTGAAAAGATTGCAGCCACTCTGGACAGTTCTAGTGATTACAGCAGATCCACTACAGTGTGTTTCAGAGTTGTCCCAAATGTAGACACATTGTCTTTTTTTTCTTCTTTTTTTTTTCAATAAGAACTCTGTCAAGTTAATTGAGCCAGATAACACAGTATGGGGTTTACAGGTTACAGCTGGAATCCAACTAAAAAATATGTGCGTGTGCAGTACAGCATGTTATGAGCTGGAACTCCTGAGGTGGATATTAGCAATGAATTTTGATATTATGCAACTTGAATAAAAAAATTACTTTAAAAAACACGTGGACAAGGTTGATGTTCAGTGAAAATGCTGTCAGGTAGATGTCAAGGTACTGTTGTTTGAAAGTGAGTTTTTATGTAGCGTAGTGGGTTTGTGTGGCCTTGCGTCACAAAAGATCATGATAGCACCATAAACAAGCCTCATGAAATGTTGCATGGCTGTCATTCATTTCTTACTGGAGGTCACTGGAGGATGAAATATTGAATCTTTCCCACTGATTCCAAAAAACATTTGTCTTTAAAATGCATTTCCCTCCCTTATGATATCTTTACACATGGTCAAATGCACATAAATATCTGTTCAAGGAAATTTCATTCATCTTAACCATACCCTCCTTAAAATGGCATGGTTACAGTTTATCCTCAATAAAAACAGATAGATAAATAAATCACATTTTGTCCTATATTCTTAGCTATTGGTGGCACCTGAAATGAATTAGGGATGAGGTTAGAGGCAAAGTACTGTAAAAATAAAAAAGTAAAAGTTGACAAGAGGCTAAACACAATTTTGTGTGTTTCCTTTTCAGCAGGGATCAAAGTATCCCAGGTTGCAGCTGTGAAAGTATGTCGCCATGATACAGCAGTCACATTATTATTTGTGATTATTTCAGAAGATGGGGGTTAAAAACAGATGGCAAGATAAATTAGCAGATGAGAAAATTTAACGGCCAACAGAAACAGACATTGATTAAACTTTGCAGGAAAGTATTCACTTATGAGGCAACAGTTACTGTTGATTTCTTTAAGTAAGTAGTTCGAGATTTTTAATAATTAAAAGTATGTCATGTCGAAATACAGGTTACAAAAATATGTGTGTATCTGTTGTAAAATGGCATAAATATGAGATGAAGTGTACATCATCATGGGAAATGGACGCTTCACAGAAAACAACTGTAATTTGGCATGGACGTTACAGTAATTCTAAGCACATAAAAGGATAAATAAAATCCTTTTGGCTTTTGGGCTATTTCCTCTTTTCATTTGCATTTAGCTTAAAGCGTTTATGCACGCAAACTGTTATAATTATGAAGGATTTTTATGAGATTAAAAGTGACGACCCCCCCCTTCTGTGAAACCATCAGGATAAAATGTTTAAGTGTTTCCAATAAAATTACAATTAAGGATGGAAAATAATATGTCATTATGATGCAACATCAAGTAAAACACATGATAAAATTCATTTAAAATTTGATATCACACTGATTTAGACTTTTTTGTTTGTTATGTGATTACACCGGACAGCATATATGTATTACATGCTGCCTACAAGAAACATTTCTGTAGTAGTCAGTGTGGCACAGTTTTATTCTTCCCTATCACATCAAATATCTGAATTAATAACAAAACTAAATGAAGGGTGTTAGTAACTTTCAGAATTAAAACTTGGATGGTCTTGTTTTTGTATTTGAGTTAATATTAGCGAAGTATGAATATATACAGGTAAACACAAAAAAAAACCCAAAAAGCTCTGCTCAACAGTTTCTCATTGTCTAGAAAGTGGCCTTGTTTACAATCGGGGTCATGTATGTGAGACTTTATTGCTTCTGGCAGCCATCAGAGCTGCAGCCCAGTGCTGCCAGATCTCTGGAGGAATTACAAATGGAGTCAATTACAATATATTTTGATGCATGGGAAAGTTTAGACATTGACCTGGGGTGATGACAATTCCCCTGGAAGTGCAGAGGAAATCAGTCAGGGTGATGTGCTGCTGCTATATGTGAGTCTCTGCCCTCTGCAATAAAAGGTGTAAGGAACTCACAGGGGCACAATGCTATACCTCCCCCAACTGAAAACCAGCCACCTCAGTGCCTGTCATGCACTCACATGCAGGTGGTCATTTCTCAGTGCCAAAGGGCTTTTTCCCCCACTAATATTGGAGTGAGAAGTTTCTGATGGCACATATACAACAAAACTGATAAGTTACAACTGCCTTTGCAGTGCTTGAGTTTTAGGCAGGGTGTATAAAAGATAATTATGGTATACACTGTAAAAAATAAATAAATAAACACCGCCTGAGGAGCTTGACAGTCCACTGAAAATAAACATCTAAGATAGAAATACAGTTTTAGCAAAAGTCCCCATGTCTGTCCACTTCAAGGTAAATACAACAACCGATTTCGCTGATGAATGTTATGTGTTTAAGTGTCTGTTACAAACACATTTATGTTATAACTGATTACCATATTTCATTTTAATACGAAACATGTGTGAGCACATCAACATAGACTAATATAGTTATTCCAAATAAAAATAAGAGACTCCAAAATACATATATGAAGGTGCAGAGAAACAAGTATATTGTGGTGTTGGGGAGACTTGTGTTTGTGTTGCAGACCGGAAAGATCCTCGATGATGGGGGGGAGGGGCAGTCATAATAGCCTGCAGTAGTTGACTCATGCCTCTAACCTCATTCACAGCTTCAAAGTAGCACCTTATCACATAGCTGAGGCTATTTCACCTGACACCTCGAAGGTGCACGCTTTACTTGACATTTCTAGATCCAAGAAACCCAAAACCTTACTTGACTTATCGACGGTTCTGAGATCTGCAAAAAGCCTGGGCAAAAATAGAACGTTTTAACAGCGACATACAGTGTGATGAAGTGTCACAGTTTTTCTGCTAACATCATTGGTATTTCTCTGTTAGTTCACTACGATGAAATTCCTACTCTGTCTCAAAAACATTTGGCAATACATATGAAAAAAACTCAATTAATATGCAGCAGAAGCAAGTAGGAGATATTAACAGGGCGTAGGCCCAAGGGTGTGCACACGAAGACAAACATCCATAGTGAGCTATCAAAGGTATTGCGCAGTAATTCTGACTTATTGTACAACATGTTCCTTTTAATATGAGTCACTCTGGAGCATGCTTGTTCCAAAAGGCTTTATTTAAACTATTTCTGCCATCATTTCTTTTATTCATTGTTTTAAAAGCTTTATTTCTGTAATTATGAATCATAAAATCCACATGATGCAAGACGGTAAAGTGTGGTGATCTGACTCAAATGTTGCAAAAGGATCTGATTTGCAGTGACATTTCTACCATAATTTCAATCAGAAAACAAGAAACAATGTGCTATTTACTTTGGCCTAAATCATTTTTTTGTCTGATATGTATTATTTCGTCGTTTTAAGCATGTGGCAATGTGCTGCGATCAGCTCAGCGCAGTAATGCCATACAAAAAGGGGGAAAAAATTAATCAACTCTTATCATCTGCTAGATAAGGAGGAGAATGATCACAGAAAGGTCTCTGAGAAGCTGGGATTAAAAAATAAATGAACATTACATCACGTGAAAACGTTCACGGAAAGCTTAAGTGCAACATGTTACTGGTCCAAAAAATGTCCAGATAACTCTCACTGGGAGTGTGAACAGTGGCTGTCTGCTTTACCTGAGAAGGCAGAATGCATAAAAAACATATTCTAGGTTCCACAATAAACAGCAGAAGACTTTTAGAAAAAAACATTACAGATACAGTGACCTTGTTTCAATTTAGTATTAGAGTACAGTAGCAGTGTGTAGTGATATCTGGAGTGGACATAACCTTTTATTCTGGACACTGTTTGCCTCATTACATTGAACATATCTCTATCTTTGTTCAAGGCCGTGCAACTTTTGATAAAAGCAGAATCAGTTGCTGCAATTTTTAATTTCAGTAACTATTTTATACTTATTTGTTGTTTGGTACTCTTATGCAATTTTATTCTGAGAGGAAAAAAAAACATTGTGGAAAAATCATAGAGGGACAATGAACAGCAGCATCGAGTTAAGCTGCTCGGGGGAAGAGTGAGGCACTGTGAGTGTTGGACTGACTTTACAAACCTACGTAGTTTTAAAGTTTTGCTCTGTTACACATTGATTTCGAAATATCTTGCTCAGTTTTTCCTGTCTCCCCTGCATCCTGTTTCTTAGTCACTGTTGGTTCTTCTGTACACAGACTCTGTCAGCTGGCCTTCTTTAACGCTCCCATTTGTAATACAAGAGCTCCCTCTGTGAGAGAGACTGTTGTTGCCAGACAGGACACTTTCTATACATACCAATATACCTTAGTTCATTGATATCACTGTTTTTCTGTCTTATGACAGATAATGTTAACACACACAATCTACAGGAGGAAGGATAAATTGCTGTTTGATCCTTTACAAATTTCATTACTACAAAGCACTGTTAAAGAGGTGTATTTTCAAATGAATGAGATGTCCATCAGATCATAATGTACATTATCATTTCAAAAGTTTCAATGAAAGGCATCTGTCATCTTAGTCTAAGTTCTAATATAAATACAAATGAAAATCTCGTTCATCACCCCCAAAAACATCTTTGAACATTTTTGTCCTTAACATATATATTTTTTAAAAAAATAAATAATAAAGGCTACATTTCAATAATGATTTTTTTTTTCCACTGAGTATATTTATACACGAGTATATTCTTTGCATTTGTACGTGTGTGAGTGTGTGATTCACCAGGAGAGCATGAGAGTGGGAGACCAGTCAAGCACCGCCTTTACCTCTCTTGTTTTTCATTTGCTGAGGAAGCAGAGTAGAATTTTCTCCTCCAATTCACAACATGTGAGCCTGATAAAAAACTCCAGTGACTAAGACATAATGACGCCTGTGTCCAAAAACGCATTGCACTGATGTTACTCAGCATTTGTCACTCATACATCTGGGTGAAGCAGTCTCTCTTTCAGCCTTTTCAAAACACTGAGAATAAAAAATCCTGATTATGTGCACAAACTTTTCAATACAATTTTAAAACAACTTAAAACTTAAACACAAAGATTCTCATTGAACCTTGCAATTATGAGCCTAAGTTATGGAAAGAAACAACAAAGTACACTTCTGTTGAGTTAATATAAATATGTATATATTTCATATTTGTTTTTTGTCTATTTGTTGTACCTTGAATAACAAAAAATAAAATACTTACAAGGGAATAAATAACAGTGGCACATTTGGATACTGAGAATACATAAGTTGACATTTCTGGAAGGCGTTAGGGGGGGAAATAAATAAAAAACTTAGGAATAAAGGTAACTTGAGACTTTGTATAGAAATATGCAAATTAGGCCATTTCTAATTAAACACATGCTGACAGGCAGGAAAATGAAATTCAAACTCATGCCCAGTCTGTTGAAACTCCAGTCTAGTGGTGCAACAAAGAGGAATGTTTTTCATGATCAGTCTGAATTTGATTTACACTATTCATCCATGAAGACAGCCTTCATTTACATGCTCATGGTACTGCTCATGCCAATGGCTGCCATCACCATCCATGATTATTGATGAGTTTTAGATGAAAGTGTCAAATTCAATGCAACAACCAAAAAAAGACACCATGGTTCCATTTGATTGGCTTTAAGATGAGCTGTCTCACTGAAGTGGCATCTGTCAAATGGTAGGCCACATCCCCTAAGCACACTCATTTTATCCTTCAGTGCAGTGGACTACTTATGGCAGTTCCCTAACAACAGGAACAGAGCGGGGGAAATGAAGGTAGGTAGACATATTATATAAGCTAACCAGCCGAGGGATGTGGAGCTGGGAATCAGGCATTTGGCAATGGCAAAAGGAACACATTTTTAATTACTTATTTAAAGGTGCTCCTTCTCAATTCGGAAATGTTTGTGGGAGAGATTTTTAACTCACTTCTGAAGTGCGTATATATCCACGACATCATCTTATTAATCAAATCGATTTTTTGATTTGATATTTTTTTGTTTAGTTTTCTCTCCTTTCCTCGTTATAAGGGCTATTCTAAAGGTCCTTTAAAAGGTTTTTCTGTTGTGCTGTTTTTATGGTCTGTTGGTCTTTTTACAGTACCTCACAAATTAATATAGAATAAAACAGCTAAATAAAAGGGTATTTTGGTTAGAATCTGATACATTATTTGTTATGTATAAAATTACAAATGTGGTCTCTAACTTACACTAAACTTGCTGTCATCCTTTTCTACTCTGTGCCTGATTTTTAGGAAAGTTAAATAATAGTACAATAGCAAGCTGAGGAAGCTTCACTGATTTGTTCGGTTATCTTTAATCTTTACGTCGAACACTCAAAAAACTTTATTTATCTATTTATTTCTTTTGTATTTCCAATCCGAGAAATTTCTATGTCAAAACATTTGCTATACACATCTCAATTACCGGCTTATAGTTGTTCCACTTCTGGTTGCAGTTGTGCTGTGACCCACATGTTACTTTCTCAATTAGGAATGCCTGTGTTCCTATATCACACTAATAAAGTAGATGTGGAGAGATTCATATCCCCTGTGTGATGAGAAAGGTCAGATCAATTCCTCCACAGACCACATATGTCTTCATTTAGCAGCTGCCACATAAAGAGGACATCTCATCCCTTTCGAAACATATGTTTAAATGAGTGCACAATCATGGAGTATTTAAGCAGGGTTGTGTCCACTATTGATTTGGTTGGAGTGTTGACTCTTTTCTATATTACATGAGATGAGATGAAACTTGGTACACACAACTGACAACCCATAAACACAGCCTCCTTCCACCTTAAGCAATCTTTAAACTCATCATAGGGATAATGAGACTTTTGAGCTGGGAGATAAATTAACGGGCTAATTTTCTCGCCTTTATCCCTCACATAGAGAGTATCTGATTATTGCACTGGGAGCCTTCCATTGCTGTGATGTATGTGGTGTGACGAATAGACATAGAATTTTTTTAAGAAGAAATTGATTTGCTGTAACTGTATGAGACAATCATGCTCTTGCATTATTCACTGAATACTATCTAGCTGATACTATAATGCAAAGAATGCAAGCATAGACACAGTTATGAACTAAACAAAAGACAAAATGTGTAGATCAAAAGAGCTAAACTCCAGTCCACCTGGGTGTAGTTGGGCCTTATCAGATCTATGATTGGTGTAACATAATGCCAGGGGATCATCATCCCCTCAGATGCTATGCTGTCGAAGATTTCCCCAAGAAAAAAACTAAATAAAATAAAAACATAAAAAGAAATTTACTAAAAATTACTACAGCGTGGTTGCACAATAATCACTTTCTGTTACTAAACATCCACAGCTGCCATACACGGGAAAAAAGTGGTGCATTTAGGAAAATGACAAAAAAGCCCCAGGTGATTTTCTTTTTTCATTAATATGGAAAATTAATAGTTTTATTTGTTTACCAGAAAGACTTGAGCTTCTCATTGGATTCTGTCTCTAGTTCAGGTGTAGATTTTTAGAATTTTGCTAAAGTTTTCCTTCATTTTTAATGGCAACTTTAATTGAAACTGAAGCTGTAAATGGATTTGAATGTGAGTAATAATTATGGCTAACTAACGTATTAACCAGCTCTCATGATAAATACCCATTGCCACAAACACACAATTTGCAATATTGGCAAAAGTGTAGGATTTATCCAGTTTTCATGCAGACTTAGAGACTTCGACTTTCTTTATTGTCATTGTACAAAGCCACACAGTGAATTTGACAATGAAATGTCGTTGCTTGGCTACCAGGTACAGTGAGGTCTGTATGTAGATTAGGTAATAATTACTGTGGATAATTACCAAAAAACCTAAGTTATAAATATATATATATAATTATAAAAATAAAAGAGTTGAGAAAAAAATTAATATTGCAAGGCCATACTTTTGGCCTTGCCTTTTGTTCTTGGCCAATTGGACATAATAATCTCAGAGAAGGAAAAAACCCAACAGCAGATAGCTTAAAATCTCTCAAATATGACGAAACAAGAACTGCAGAATACACACAAGGGGGGTGTTTGTGCTACTGCTATCCAGCCCAAGGCAGCTTCATTGAGCACTACCATTTAGCCATGACTTATGGGTGTTTATAGCTCCCAGCCAGTCAACCTATCGCAAAAACAACCAGCTCTAGGCTTTGCCAAAAGCTGCTGTTGCTCTGGATGTAGATTCTTCTACATGAATATGGCCATAAGGGAAAATGTATTTTCAACCCCCCAAAGTAACACTTCTATCCAGTCAGAATGATTCCAGCCGAACTCTGAAAGCATATTCAAGGTGAATTTTCACTTTTTCCTGAGATGCATTTAGACGAAGGATCTCTGTGACATCTGGCTTGAAAGGCTCAGAGTGGAATTTAAAGTCTACTTTCCATGGGAGTCCCACTATGTCATCAAAACAGTCCACAAACTGCATGTGTGAAAGATCAAGTGAAAAGATCTTGTGGTTCAGAATTTTAAAGGTATGACAAGATCATAAGGGCTGACAGTTCACCACTGTTTATCTTTTGTGAGAATTTCTCTGAATATCTTTTTAAGATTTAGTGTTGGACCCTAAAGTTAATGAGCCCTAAATGTGGACACTTCCTATCTGTCTTCCCACATTACTACAGAGTTGATCCACAAAGTAAAAATTAATTATCAGTGTCAAGCCAGAGCAGAGTGAAGAAAAGTAGATAAGGAAGGAAAAATATTTAAGAACACAGATTAAAGTTTGGACGTTTTTTCCCTGATCAGAGTAACATTACTGATGTTGAAAATATTGATTCATAATAGAGAGATTCCTTCTTTGTGATTCGTATGGGTTATGGTTAGGGATCATTATTACACGTAAATAAAATGAAAGCATAAATCAACAATCTAATTACATATTTACATGTGTTAGCAGCTTTAAAAAAAAAAAATCAAATTTCATAAAGTGCTACCTTTAATCGTTAGTGTGCATAAACTCCAATAGTACTGTTGATTACCAATGTGTGGTCCCTCTTCAATTTCTAAACTGTTTTACAGCAAACATACTAGATTGTGTATAGCTGCCAGAGGGTAACCTTAAGGGCTACAATTGCATTAACTTCTGTAATTAACGGGGTATAAAATGGAAACAAAACTTTAAGGGAAAAAACGGTTCTGGTCTGCTGGCTTACTTTGCTCAGGAGGAGCAGGCTGCAGTTAGTTGATCTAACCAGGAAACAAATCTATCTTTAGACTAAGGGGGGCACAGCGCGTGGCACTTTGTAAACGACAGAAACACAAATTGACTGATGCTGCTGCACATCCGTGTTACAAAAAATATGATCTGTGTGCATTTTTGCAAATGATGTTTCTTGGTGGATGAAGAGGGCTTGATATGATTCAACTATATCTACAATATGTGACTTGCTATGTGTGGGACATTTCTTTGGGAGAAGCGGACTGACAGCATCAGCTGTGCCTGTAGTCACCAGTGGGGCTTATTTGGGTATCAGCCTCACTGTATTACAGGGTATGCAGACATGATGCAGTCCAATGAGCGAATAAATGGCTCTGACAGCAAACGTCTAACCAAAGTAGTGAGAATGACAGCAGGGAGACTATGGATGAAAGGTCGTCAACAATGACATGCAAACAGTTTAGAGATCTACACTGAAAACAATGTATGTTTAATAGAAAATTTTACAAAGACAAAGCAGGATAGATAGCAGCAGAGAAATTCTGGCAGGGGGCTCTCCAGGTGGGAAAAAAAAGGTGTTCTGGAGAAGCTGGAAACAATAACGGGCTGACATGAAACATAATCCCCTCTGTCTGCGATTTTATTGGCAGCCCCTCCAAAGAATGGTGGCTCCCCTATTATGACTTAACACATCAAAATCGCAGCATAGCACACACAGAAAAGGCCACCTGATGATAAACACAGCAGACAGCGTCAGAGGCTTTATCTTGTGGCAGCCTGCAGCTCGACACACGTTCAATTTGGCCTGCAACAATCGATTCTGTGCCTCCTTACGGCTGCTTCAGTAGGTGGAATAAAAACAGACCTTTCGGTAAAGAGCAGGTCTCAGCTGGCATGCCTTGTCACACCGCAGAAGAGGAAAAACGTAGATAGCAAAAAAAAGGAAGAAAAAAAAAGGAATTGCGGTTGACTATGAAGTCTCTGTATGTTTTGATTGGTCCGACATTTTGATTATAACCACAAAAGTAAGTTCAAAATAATACTACCTTCAAAACTGATATACACATTGACTTGACTTTATTCAAATATTGTTTCTCTAAATATTTAGACAAAAAAATGTGAGTAAATCAAATAAATTCAAAACACGGCTAACAGTTAATAATTCATTATTATTAACAATATTGATTCCAATTCATTCAGGACAAATGCTGATAAAACAGCTGAAGCCCCTTTTTATTCCAAACATTTCAACAAAGCTCACACCACTGAGGCCAGCATGGTGTACTGGCTCCTGAAAATTTTACTCGCTACAATCAGCCACAGCTCACTAAGTTGTGTTGAGTTGAATTGAATTTCTATATCAAGAGTGTGTAGTATTTAAATTCTTATCTATCATACATTGTCACCAGGAAGGATCTGACTGACCCCTGATTAACTCTGCAGTCTGACATGTACTTGAAACACACATTCAAAGACTTAATCACTATAAATATGTAGAGTGACAGGTCCTTCAACAGATGGTATGCCCCCCCTCCCAATGAGCCTCAGTCTAAAGATCATGAACACAGCCTGGGATTTACATGAAAAGGCAGGATAACTAACAGCTTAGATAAACAGATGAACATTGGGAAAACAACCCCACTTAGTATCTTAACACACTGGGTGTGAGATTTTTTTTTTAAGTGATGAAACCAATGTTCAGTTCCTGTTGCCATTTCAACTCTATTGTCAGAAAGTTGATATTTAATTAGTTTCTTTTTGTGTCTTTTTTAGTGCTGCAGTCTGCCATCATTAGCACACAGCAGCATTACAACGATAAGGTGACATAACAATTTGAAGAAAAAAAAGATCTTTCATGTCTTCCCCTCCCCCTGCTGCTCGTAAAAAAAGTGGTTAATTTAGTCCTAAAAAAGTGATACCTTCGCTCGGCCTTCTGTTTGAAGAAAGCGTAATAATTTCTTGGGCAAGAAGAAAAGAACTTGAGAATAATATCAGATTCATTACAATGGAGGAAAACACTTTGTCATGGTGGGCGCAATATCGAACATTCCCTCCAAGACAATTATTAATACCCTGTTCCATTTATTTGCAATATCAACCCTTCCTCAAATGAAGGTTGTCCCTCTGATCAGTATGCAGGCGACCTGACTTCAAATCCTCAATTTCACATGCAAATGTGGTGCGACTGATTTAAATAATGTTTGAATATGGATCACACAGTGAGACTCCGTATCACAGAGCTGTAAAAAAAAAAAAAGGGTGGAAAATGCAAATCACCAACATGTAAGAGAAAGGTCATAGCCAGGACCTGTTAGATTAATTTTGGAAATAGAGGGCTGGCTTCTAAATTAAACTCATTCCACAAAGCCTGAGGACAAAATTAGAGAAGACCGGCGTGATTTACATCATAAAGGCAAACAAACACAATATGGCTCAGACAACAAAAAGAAGCCCATTTCTAATATGAAGGTGGATAATCAAAGGTACCTGTATTCAGGCTACATTCCATAACCTCACAGGATGAGAAAAATACAATCTCAGGCTCACAAATCCCCACCTCCTCCTCTACTCTAAAGACTTGAGAGAAACAACATGACACCGCTGTATGTGTAATGATTTGTGCATTAGTCCTCAACAATATAGCAGAAACAACATTGCATTTCACCAATGCACCAATTTCCTGGAGTGGCAAGTGAAAGGGAAAAGTGTGGCATTCTGGGAACAAACACCTGGCAAACAGATGACAGATACAGATGAGCATGGTCTTGGCAGATCCTGCAAAAGCCTACGAGCAACAAATAAATGTTGCAATACAGGCAGTGAATGCCTATGTACTGCGATATCTTTGCTCCTCTTGGGGATATAAATCATAAGTGATGGTGGAATCTTCACACTTAGTGGCATGCATTAACTGAAAGGGATACAGGGGAGCCAAGTTCCTCTGGGCCTAGTAAAACTGCAGTGAGCAGCACCGCCACATCTGCTTCGGGCCATGCTTTTAAATTATAAAGTGATGACAGCATATGATAAAAATATCCAATTTGGTATCCAAAATCAATTCTCATCCCCACTGACACACAGGGACTGGTGAAAAAACTGCCCAGATTCTCAAGATAAGAACATTTAATCTTCTGACACATTTTGTAAAACACTAGTTTGTAGAGCAGAGAGCGTTGAAAAGAACAGAGGCATTTAACTGCAGTGACTCCTGGTTAGTGTATAATCTGGTAACTTTTGTGGTAAATAGCATGTCTGTTATGACGGGAACCTTTTCTATTTACTGCCATTACATGCGTGGAACAATGATAATTAACTGAATTATAAGTGACATATATATATATATGTTTTCTTAAACTAAGAAAAAGAGCTTTATCTGATATTATTTCAATTTAAAAACCCTTTGGCCCTGTACTGATAAGTAAAGTATGCAAGGATAAAGTTTGAAAAAATAATTAGGATAAACACTGGGGGGGAACTATTACAAGCACTCTGGGTTTGTGCAGAAATTACATTTTAACAATAACTTGTACCTTCAACTAACAAGTGCAAACATAAATTATGAACAGGTTGGACACAGGGAGGTAAATTACACCCTTTCATGTGTCAATATCACAAATCCCAGCACTTGTAATTGTCAAGTCTCAGTGGTGCCTTATCTAGAGAGTGCAGGGATCACTTCAGAGAAAACTCAATTTCCTGCTCATTTGTTTAACAATCATCATCACCATTATCGTAGGCATCAGAGGAGCACAACAGAAATGCTATCACAAGTCACCCCATGAAAACAACTTCAGAGTTATTTTATGTTTGGTGCATTTTCCTGTCAATGATTTCTTAATTCTGTTGATCAACCTTTGTTAGGAGAGATAAAATGTGTTGTGTCTGCCTCATCTTAAGAGTGCATCACTGTGTATTCAAGTTCTGTGATAATTTCATGCATGGTTAATGTGGCAAAACCTGTAACTTGAGAGCTAAATCACTGAGTACAGAACCGTTGAGCCAATCTGTTAAACTTCCCCATGCCACGACATTATTACATGTTTGATAGTGAAATGCAGTAAGTAGATGATGGGCTGAAGGTCACCGTGGGAACAGGTGTTGTCTTGGCTCTACAAGGTGAAGCTGCACTCTGGGAATAGTCTGAATGATAGCAGGTTGTCTGGGGCACTCTTATGCTTGTCACAGTGTGTTGCACAAGTTCCAAGCCTCTTTGTTTTTGTCATAGTTTGAAGCCTTTATAAAAATTGGGGCTTCTTTTAACTGGGGCTTATCTTATTTTAATGTTTTTTTTCTTTATTTAGTCCCGCTTGTCAAACCAAAGTCTTTGTTGTTAAAACATGTTATTTATCCATATTTACTGACCTGTTTAAAGGTAAATGAAAAACACGTCTGTAAAGTTAATGATCAACAATTGTCAATGATGAACAGATTACCGATGACTGGGTGTTGAAATACAACGATTACTGTTGTTTTGGTATAAGAAATTAGAGAAGAAAAAAGGGCTACTTTGGAGATGGTGCTTTTTAGTAGAACCTCAGATAATGGAACTCCTCCAGCATGGGAAATGGTCTACTGTGACAGGCTGAATTTCTAGGCTGGCAAAAAGCATTATTCTCACTCCTGGTCCCATTGTCAACCCTCATTGAAATCTGCTGTCACAGACTGCAGCGTGATGCTAAGCAGGGCTGCTGGCCTTCCTGCATGTGTCTATCTCCGTCGACATTCATACTCGCTGGCCAAAGGAGTGATGCAAGAAAACCGGAGTGGAGGGAAAGTGGGATGGACAGAAAGAACAAAAAAAGGGAGAAAAAAGGAAGAAAATAGCTGTTATGGTCTCACAATGAACCACTCATCCACCATAAAGTGAGTACAGAAAAAAGGTAAACAGGAAGAAAACTCTCTAGAGCTCATCACTCATCCTGCACTGGTGGAGCTGGACAGGTCTGCTTCCTCTTCTTAATATTCTTCATGACAGGCTGTCCATTTACACTGCTGGCCCTGCTGATCCTGTGCTATCACCACAGGGTCCAGGTACGAGTTTACCTTTAACAACCTGCAAAAAAAGCTTCCAGCCCTCACTTACTAAAGACTCGCAAATTAACTTAGTGTTACGTTGATGAGAATAAAATATTTCTAACTTTGTAATGTAAATGTAGCTTCTATCAGCCCCCCAAAAAGACTGAAGATGTTGTATGATGCAGCCGGTATGGGGACCTTTCTATAAGTTTAATAGTGTTTTTTTTTCCCCTTTCACTGTCTCCATACTGGTGTTGGTGTGAGGATAACACCTGTACAGAACTAAGAAACTTTTATTTCTAGCGCAATATCTTAATCTAATTTTTGTAAAAAATTTACTTGCGAAAACACATAAATAAAATGTCTTAATAAATAAATAAATTAGATAAACAAATAAATTAATCCTGCAAAACCAACATAAAATCTGGGTCTTAGGACTCCAAAGACTGTCATTATTTGTTTATTACTGAAGTCTGTTGCTTCAATAATGCAAGTACACTGCCAAATTCTTTTGATGTATAAATAATGAGTTGTTAAGCACACAACAGAGTTTACTTAGTGCTTAGGTTCTGAGGCTGACCAAATGATGGAAGGAGAGGAACAGATTTAAACACTCAAAGATAAACAAGTCCAAGTCATTAATGACACCTTACGTTATGTAGATTCAACAAGCAGTGTGTCAAACATTTTACATTATTGAAAAGGCTGGATTTAGATTCTGTTTGTCTTAATTAACCACAACATATCCATGGAAAATGTATTAAGTTCAAGTTTATGTTTAAAACTTTACTGCAGCTACTAAGGAATGCAGTTACTTGCTGCAACTGATAGACCAACCTTGAGTTAGAACAACAGACTATGCTTTTTCAAAGGTTTCATCATAGACTTAAGGTTTTATATTTGTGACTAGCTGCAGGTAATCATCACTACATGTTCTGATTCTGCTTCTGCTTTCTTGGACAAGATTTTTTATTCTCCATCTGCCCCACAGAAGCTGTTTTTATCTGTGTGACTTGACTGGAGTGCAGGCCTCCTCTGTGTTTTTTTATGAGATCTGTAGGTCAGTGTTTCACTGATGGGTGAAATCCATTCTAAAATTCTACACATATATACCCTTTTGTGCACCATTTTATGTCCTGTTATGAGGTTTCATTGCCATTTGCATTATTATGGCAAAATATTTTTTTTAAAGCTTTACATTGGCTCACTTTAAATGTTCTAATTTATAAATTGCAACAAAGTGAAAATACTGCACATCCATACACCCCTCACCGTATTAGCTCAAATGATTAAAAGGCAAATGGGGTCTTTCACTAGGCACATTACAGACCTAAATCAGCTTGTTATTTAGATTTTTGGGGTCTTTTTTAAGCTCAAATGGAAAAGTTCTACTTCAAAAGTAAAAGGGGGGACTTAATTTAGAGTGTGTAATGGCTTTTTATTCTTCTCATTTCCTGTCTTTTACATGTTGAAATGGCTGCATTAATACTGCTGGTGGCCTTGTTTTTGTAGTAGAGCAGTATTAATTATTTGGGTGATTGTGTAATCTGATCTGCATTAGTTCCAACCAATCTCATCTGTTCTTTCAGCAGATTTAAAGAAACATAACGCATATTCCACAAATGAGAAAAACACACACATGCACACACATAATCTCTTTGAGCATAAAGATCAACTAAACAATTACCCACTCCTAGATTACCCTTACGCACCACTAAATCTCACATAAAGACGGATCAATCAGATCTCAAAAAGAAAAAGGTATCAAATACAGTGAACATAACCAACCAGTCGACAATTCTGACAACAATTACAGAAAAACATTAACACAAAAGAAAATTCTTCCTCAAAAATAGTCTTACATTAAACGCAAATATGGCTCATCTAATTAGGTTTTTTTTTATCTATAAAGGACAAAAAAACGACTAAAGAAGGCATTGAAATGTGCCTAAATCCATGTAAATTCTCAATTGTTCTCATGTGTATACTAAAAGACTAAGTTGTACGCTCCATTTTCCACGTTACCATTTCAAACAGCGAGTTGCATAAACAGGAGGAATTACCTACATTTTTCTTGCAAGTCTAATTTCACAAAAGTTACATCTCTATTGCCAATGTCCTCCAGTTCCCCTAAATATTTACATCAACAAAAATATATTCTTTTATAAGCCAAGTCGAAATAATGAACAAAAAAAATAACATGAGGATGGTTCACATTAAGCCTTTCATGTGGACCATTTGGTAGAGCCCATTTTCAGAAACCCACTTTATCACATTTCTGCACATATGGACCATTCCACCATGAAGTGACTCACTACTTTGCATCTTTTAATGAAAGTGATTTGTATTATTCTTGCCCCTAAAACATGAAATGCTCAGAAAATGTTTCCATAACCATAATCTTTACAAAGACATTGAATAATCAAACATCCTTCTTACAAAATCCAAAGCCATAACGTGAAGATCAGGATCATATCAATAACCCAATGGTAATTCAGTACAAGCCAGAGAAAAAAGGCTGAACAATTTTTCACTACTAAAGGAGAAAATTATAAAAATCAAATGCCATTTCAGTTCAGTGAAAACACAGCACAGTTAGATTTAGTACTTATAGCTGCCCATTTCAGCTGATTTTCTTTCCAGTTCATAACACGATATAGGCCTATACAGCTCTTAGTTGCCATAGAGACAACATTTCAAAGTGATATATTTTGATGATTAGAAAACAGGTCCACAAAAAAATCTAATGAAAGTAGATTTAGTCCTTTATGTGTTTTACTAAAAAGCTAATTGTTCGAGGTATATTTGTTGTGATCAACAATTCAGGGAAACAGGGAATAAACTGTAACACAATGAAATCTATTGGAGGAAGAGTGTTTCAATTCGGGTCCAAGTCAAGCACATCTCTTGGATAACGACAAAAACATAAAAAAAACATAAAATAAATTACATAAAAACAGCCACTGCAGCACTGCTTCTCTGCCCGGGTTGAATGGCATCTATTCTATGTTTACTTCAAACTGCTTCTGCTGACTTCAGTAAGATACTCTCCTTATACGGCACTGAATGAGGGGATATCTTTTCAACCCCATGATTCCATGCAATTGCACCGAGACCGAAAGACAAATTATCCTTTCTGTGTCCCACCCCATCCAGAAAACCATTTTGTCTACGTAATACAGAGCCAAGTACTGTTTCAGAGTTTAAATGGGAAATGGGTACTGCTTTATTATGCTGCAGTGCCTTGAAATGAATGTGGATAATAGATATATTCACAGTGGTATTAATATCCTCAGAGTTCATCTTTTTTTTCTTTGCTCATTCTCCATTTTCTCTCTCTCAGGCTCCAAAGTACTTTGCCCTTGGCTATGCCTTATACTAAATGGATTTATGAGAACATTTGTGTCATATTTCCTCCTTTCCCGGATTGTCAAGACAGATTGTCAGTGAGCCACTGATTGAGTGGAATCACCACACAGACTTAGTACCCATTGTCAGCCCCCACATGCTCATCTCTGGGGGGAATTTAACAAGGCAAATTGGCCAATGACACCTCTCTCAGGGCTTTGCCGCTACTGTTAAGATGAGGTCAGGGGTATGAAAATAGTGGAACACATTTCAAGTTGTCATACGCTCAATGTCTGATAGTAGAGCCATAAACTAATGCATATGAAAAGTCTATAAGACAGAACACAGTGCATACATTCCGAACTGACTCGACTATTCCAGAGGAACAAAAGCAATATGGATAAGATGTTCCTGTGTTGGAGAACACGGAGTCCTCTTTTTTGCATTCATCAGTTCTGATATTTGACTACTCCTGGAATCACTGAGGTTGACACCAAATATAAGTGCACTGCCAGAGGCAAAAATGACCGTTTTTATACACCAAAACAATTACCAGTCTTTGTAATGAACTTTACATCTTTTTTCAGCTTCTCTTCAGAAATTTTAAAGCATTTCAACTAGTAGACCTACAATGGAGTACCATGAAATTATTTAAATGAAGTCCACGTTTACAATGAATTCCAAACGGTTTTCCAGGCATTTTTGCATAGTATGGACAGGAGTTTTGGAAACTAAAGGAAAATGTGAACGAGACACTTCCCTTTCAATTTGGATTTTGAAGTATTCATTACATGCCTTTTTTTGTGTATGTTATATAATAGATCAAGGGAAAAATAGAAATAAAAAATCTGAACGTTTGAGTTCAATAGCCCAATAATCAACTGCAAAGAAAAGGAGATTTATTTTCTTGAGCTGGTTAGCACTCATCTGGAGTGTTATCTCGACTTGGCTTAGATAGTGCTATTCTCAGAGGAAACTCATGCCCACCCAAGAATTGGAGTATGAGGATGTTTTATGGAGAAATCTCTTCCTTTTTTGTAAATAATGGACTGAGATTTACAAATTAGAGAAAATATTAGAGAAAATATTATAAAAGAAATACAGAATTCTAAACGATTTAATTCATGATAAATCGTTGAAACATATACCACAAACAGTTGTGTAAATTTTTTCAATTTTACCATGAAAAGCACATTTAAAGATGTATAGATAAAGTACCACTAGTCTGATACATAAACTGAGACTTAAAGCAACACAAATGTAGTTGTAGTCTCCCTCACTGGAGAGAACTGTTATGCATTAAAAGTTTCTTTGGGGAATTACCCTGGCCTGATAGCACACACAAATTAGGTAAACTAAGTGTTGAACCAACTGTAGAGATGACCATTTCATTACTTTCTGCATAGCTAATAGCATGTTTAGATTATGCAGTAGATTTGGTGGGGTGACTCAGAAGGCAACAGGAGAGATAACGGTCTACAGTTAGGCTTTTACCTCATGTTGAGACAAAAGCTTTGTGGTGGGAATATCAAGTGTGAAAAAATTCCAAAACTAATGCCTTTTGAACCGAGAGGAAACCAATAATTTGTGAATGATCTGGAGATACACTTAATAATTAAACAATATTACTCTATTCTATACACAGTAAAGGCACTCAAAAGTAGAGCACGCCATCCGATTACCACCTGCCTCTGTGAGGTGCTCTGAGAAAATCAGGAGTTATATACTCCCATAAATATACCAAAAAAAAACATGTCAAAAATTCTTAAACATCTATTTCAGCTTCAAATGCTGGAAGCCATGCCAGTATCTCTGGTACCTCTGTAAACAGCAAGTCTCCTGCTCAAATATTCCACTTAAAATCCGCTTTAATTGGAAGTAATGATCAATGAAAAACCGTACGTGGTGTTACGATAGCGCACAGTTGCCTTCTTTCACCTTAAATACTTTCTGATGTTTATTTATTTATTTTTTGCAAGAAGCATTTATTTACTTGTCTCAGCCAATTTACTGCCCTGAATAATTCATTTCCATGAAATAACTTAGTTGATATAATTCCAAATGGCCAGGCATCTAAATATATCTAACGCTTGAAGACTATTCAGTCCACTTCCACAAGGGCTGGCAGCCTCAGTCAAGTGCAAAATTAGTTGAATTAGATTAAATGACCAATTAAGAGACTAACAAAGTAAAAAAAGCCTGTGGGGATTCCGGCGAACGCTGGAGAGGAGAATGAAAGTGGAATTAGATTGTTGACAGGGTGAATGACAGCGTGGACAGACAAACAACTCCATTCCCATGGGTGCTTCCTGTCATCATGGGTTTGTGCGGGGTTATCATTGCTAAAAATAAGGATAATGAGAAGATGAACCTAATACGAATTCCACCCTACTTAGGAGATGGCCTCTGGTGGTTTCACAGTGAGGATGTTAGTCTTTGCCTGACAGAATTAGCATGTGACTGGATGGACAGGGAAACATACCTTTGCTAGCGCTCTCCACATGCTCCAGTTCATCTGGAAACCTCAAAATCTCTGGGTGATGCTCTTCACACTTCTCAGCCAGGAAATTAAGCAGTGTTGTGCTGTGACTGATGGATTTGGTATCTCGTAGCTAAGAGAGAGGGGGGGGAAAAAACACAAAAATAAAAAGAAAGGAAAAAACTGATCGAATTAGATTTTTACACTCATTTATCTCATCTTTTTTTTTTGAGGACATGTTTAATCCCCGTTTCATTTGCACCTCAGGAAAAAAGGAAAATGCTTGTTAAATTCAGTTTCACAGAGCTAAATATTCTATTTAAAATGTGTGTCAATATTGTTTTCAACCTGAAAGCCTCACTCAGTCTGTGCAGTTAAGTGTTTGCTCAAAAATAGTTTTGTGAAGAAATGAATTCACAACTAGCTAAAAGTAAGGCCTATTTCTTGTATCCACGTGATGCTGTTTACAATACATGATGAGATTAAATAAATGAGACCTAACAAACATTTGCATCCAATTACAGATGGCTACAAAAACACACAACAACAATCATAAATGCGAATGCAGCAGATACACGTAATGATGCCACACTTCTGAGAATAACAGAGCCAGGCAGTCAATTTTGAACAAAAATACAGCACAGAATCTGCTAAGCATGCTTCAGTATTTATACACTGAAGATGAGATTTTTCACATTTGTGCATAGAAAACTTGTTCCATATTCATTCCCCTCTGTGATTGCCATACTGTATGCATGGCCTGGTGGGAAAGCTAATTAGCACAACACACCTCTATGTACTTCCACTGATGATTTCCACACTGTAAACACTCTGGGATTGGACATGCCCATACATGTCCAGATTGCAAATGCATGCAGATTTGCTCATGGACAAACATGAAGTCAGAATTGAATTACAAGCAACCCTTATTGTTAGAAACACATAAAAAACATGCATACATGGCAACTTTACTCTAATGTTCTTATGTTTGGTAACCATAATATCATCAGATGGTTTTTGAGTTTCCATCTCAAAGGATGGGCAAAGAATTAAGACTATCTCCTCGTTGTAGTATATTGTTCTAAGACACCCAGATAAAGGGGGCATATGCTTTGGAGAGGAATCTTTAACCTGAACTAATCTAGAGCCCATACAGTGTAGGAGGATGGTCACGCTGGGGTTTCATTAAGAGTGGTGGGTGTAAATGGATAGACCCTGCGGTTCTAGGTAATAAGGCTGCAGTCAAATTATCCCCCCAAAAAACTGGAGGCATATTTTTATTGTAAGGTGAATATTACTGACATGAGACTGGGCCAAGTCAATAGGGCGTGCGACACATCATTAATTTCTAAACAGCCCACTCCAGCTGGTTTCCACACTGTAGTACTTTTTATCTGTTAGAACAGAGTTTTATCATTTTTTAGTCAAATCTAAGACTGGAGGATGTCAGGTGGGAAAAAACAAACGGCTTTATGTCCTGCATTACAGTAGTGTGATTTAACAACAAGAGGCAGGATACACTGTGATCCCTTAGTTCATGTCCTACAGTGTTTGCACCAAGATGAAGATCTTCTGCAGGCCTGAGGTGCAGCGGGGCGCCTGTGGAAGGGGGAGTAGTATATGGCCATTCGGAGTGGAGAACATGTCCAAGTCTAGGGTCATCCAATGTTATGTCCTGTTTACATTTTGTTCAAAATAAGAGCTCTGGAGCATCAACGTACACTCTGTAACAGCTCAGGGTACTTTAAGATTGATTTCAAATTTATTGTGTGAGCCCCCCAACACTTCTACTTCTTCTTCTTTTAATAAGACAAAACATTTCCTACCCCATTATATCGTAATGCAATAATGACATGCAGAGTGAATGCATTTAACAGCTTCAAACAAATGTGTTCATTAAAGTAGATGAAAAAACAATGCTTCATTATCAGGTCGTTGAAAGCACATTCAGAAGTGATATCTTTCTTTTTTTGTCTTTTTTTTCAAAACATTAATTGCTCTAAGGTAGAGAAATATTTTAAATCCCTCTTCAGTTCGTATACAACATTCATACATTAACATGATACATTATTAGTAAACAAGTATAAACTTGAATATCTAGATTGGATATATATAAATAAAACAATAATTAACTAATAACAGAAGATGCAGTGGTGGGAATATAAAAGCCTCACACCAGCAGAGGGATTTTCAGCTCTTGATTGCTCAATTTAACTTCTGCAGATGGAGGAGAAGCAAAGTACAAACACATTTTACAGCTACCCATAAAGCTGCATATTATCCTGAAATAGTAGAGAGGTAGAAAAAAACATACAAGCTTTATTTGCATAAAATTGTGTACACAGCCATGACTTGAATTTTTCATAAAAAGAAAAAGCAGAGTCTTATAAAATCAGATACGCTGTTTTTTGTCATCAAGTGTTTAGTGACACATTGGGGGATTGATAACTGATATGCACATTTTGAACAGGTCAATCACTGGTTGCCCTGTTAAGTGCCTATTCTCTCTGTTGTGTTCAACTTAGATTGGACATTAATCACTGCCATGTGCTCTTTAATTATGAAGACATATTTTTACATGAGTTTGAGTCATAGCACAGGTAGAAGAATGGATTTATCAAATTAGTTGAATCCCATAGGTTTTCTCTATATACCAAAAAACTAATCACATTCCAGTGTTATTAAAGCACCTGAAATGAATTTAAAGTCTGGAAATTAAAGGAGAATACAATGAAACAAAATCCCAAGTTTATTTGATGTGGGATTTGTTGCATTCTTTAGTAATGTATATTGGCTCTAATTTTTTTCTGTAGGGGCTCCATTTGAGACCACAAAACACATTATTTGGGTGCTACTTTATGCTAATTGCTGATTTATCCGATTAATGCTGTAGATTTGTACAATTACATGTAGAATTTATTTAATTTTTTAGCATTCATCACTGTGGATTTGGTAGCCCCTCATTCACGTTTGCTGTGTAATTTTTTTTTATTTTTTATTCTAATAGTCATCTTTACGACGGAGCCACTTGTAGGTGTTTCCAACAATCTCAGATGGACTGGGAGCTGTTTATTGCAAGTCCGATGGATACAGTTTTGGTAGTTTGTTGAAGCCTGACTTTTGGGAAGTTTGTATGTCCTTCACAGAACAAAAGTTGAAATGGACAGCTAAAGGTGGGAAGCAAAGGTGGGTCAAAATGTGCCCTTCCCCCACTGCTCATTCCCATCATCAACCTCCTGAGGAGCCCATTAGGTTACCCTAGACCAGCCACCCAGGGGGCCATTTACTTGATTGACTAAAGGGAGAAAGCACACTTCTTTTTTTCTTGTCCATCAATAATGGCCCAATCAGCCCCATGAGGTGTTAGCAGGCTCTACACTGACACTCCACACTGATTCAGTCGACTTGCATGAATACCGAAACTATACTGCATTCCTCTCTTGTACAATGAGAACCTGCGTAAGCATTGGCTTCAAATGGAGGGTGGGGGTCTCTGGAATTTACACATCAGTGTTGAGTTTTTTTATTCTTTTTTTTCTTAACCGTATCATGGGCTTATTCTGTTAAAGCAAACAGTCTCAGGGCCATTTAAAACAAGCTAAAATTGTTTATGTCAGATTAAATCATTGTTGAGTTGTGTTTTTGGTTTGACTGGCTGATAGTGTTAACTTTAAGGAACACTGACAGAGGCTTAGGTATTGGTTATTTTTTTTTACATTTGCTCTACTCTATCTACTCGCCATGACTAGGTTTAGGTGGTTGTCCATTATAAATGAGTTCCTAACCGAAAGACGGGCCTAACGGCCCATTACATTATCTGTTAGTGACACAAACACTCCAGCGACAATACACAGGCTGTTGGGTCTTGTAATAGATTCAGTCAGTGTGGAGCCACCACCACAGCCAGGCAGACTTTTTTTCAGGTGGTTTTAGATGTTCTCCTCTGTCTATATGATTCACTTTCAGGAGCAACCCACTTTTCAACCAGTCACTTATCATCCGAAGGCATTTATGGTATCACCGAAGAGAACAGGCACATTATTTTATGAAAGATTAGTATCTTAATGTGCAACATCCTGTAGGTCCTTCTAATTAACTCATGTTGATAAATGCGTCAGGGGATATGTTAGAGCACAGTCGTCACTCACAATAATAAAGTCCACTTAAGGTCAGCTTTAAGTCAGGCGCAGAGTTAAATGTCTACAAGAAAGAGGGATGAAAGCATCCAAAATGGTTGAGGTCATTAGCAACAATCCCCACAGTCAGTATAGCCCAGCATGATTTAGTCTGTACATAACTTGATGCTAATCCAGGAAGAGAATTATTCTAAGAATTATGATAAAACTAATTGAAATTATCTTTAACCGTCATTCAAAGAAATGCCAGGTAAACATGCAGTTTAGGGGATTAGCATTAATGAAAAGACTAATACTATCTGTTTTTACATACATGAGAATTCAAACAATGTAGATAAAGAGCAGCAATGTTCAGAGTGATGAATCCCTGTATAAGTGTGTTTCTTTCCATAATTTTTTTCCCAAAAATCTCATTTGCTACATTTCATTAAGAAATGTAGAAAATCTAATGCAAAAAAGGGCACAATTAATCAAAAAAGATCTTATCAGGAAAAAAACAGAAAAAAAACTATTAAATAAGACAATATAAAGAATAAACATTGAGATATTTGTGAATATCTGCAATGTTTCAATTGAATTACTTCATTGTGGTTTTTGCCCTGAGAATGTTAGGGTAAATCTGGAGGATAAAACAAAAAAAGCATCCAAAGTTAGATTTCCATCTCCGTTTAGTCCATTTCATACAAATGTAAAACACAAGTTCTGTCCACTGTGTGACTGGCTGAGCTGTCTTCTGTTTTCTTTTCCTCTCACATTACTTGGTAGAATGAAGTGGATTGATTTGTACAGTATCATTTAAAATGAGCTCAGGACTGACTCAATGTCAGCTCGCATATTAAACCCTTGTTATAAAACATATATTTCATCGGTGCTGCATGCTCTTGCGACCTTACCTTGCAAAGGAAGCTGATGTTGAAACCAAACGTCTGTGCGTTCCTTGAACCAGCATTCATGTAATTTCCGATCAGTAAAACCAACTCCAGGAGTTTGCTGAAGCCTTCACTTTTCTTCACCTCTTCACAGGCAAAAGTCACATTCATGATGTCCGGCCGAATGTTGTTAACTTGCTCTTCAAAAGTCAGCTTAAACAGAATGCCGTTGAGACGTGGTCGGAGGAGCTTTAAAGAACTCATCTGAGGGTCAAAATGTAAACATTAGTTTTCAGTTCTCACCATAGCAACTGAGGGAAATATCATATGATCATTACATTACAGTTAGCCAATATCCCACTTTCTGTACTCAGTTTGTGTGGATTTAGTTTAAGTCACTTTTTTCAATCGAATTCAACAGTTCACCATCATTGTAACCTCCCCCGAAAAAGAAACATGCAAAACAAAAACAAAACTATACAGGAGCCCATTAAGACAGAGATTCATCCCAAAGAAAGACAAAGATTTAAGCAATGGTTTGCTTAAATCTTTTGGCTCTCTTGACAAGCTGCACTCAGCATTAATTAGGTGCGAAGGGCTTTATACATTTCACAGCAATTATTTGTAACCATCAATTCATTTGTCATTCATGAACTGAAGAACACTTGAAAATGAATATGTGACTGTTATAATAATGTTTCATGTGGATAGCAAGCATAGCTGGAGAAGAAATCCCCTGCTTGATTTTAAGGGTAATTACTGCTGTAACTAATAAACTCAAAATCAGATACACTATTTAGCAAATACGATTTACCCATTTCTTAAAATTTCCTCCTTCCATAATCTCCAATCTAATAGATTTGTTATAAATGATAAAACAGCCCCAGAGAAACTGTAAAAAGCGAGAGGTGGATGAATGGTTAGATGAAAAAATGTTTGCGGAAAATAATAAAAAAATAGAAAAACACTTCCACCCGTGATCACTCTCATTCCAGCTGCTGGTACAAATTTGCAAAGATACAGAGGCAAAGAGACACAAACCCTCCCTTCTTTCCCACTTGAACCTATTTGTATACAATAAGTGGAAAAATACATTGAAAGTGAGTGTGATGCTGACAGCTTACATGGGAGACAAAAAAAAAAAAAGCTTGAAACATTGCTTATTTCCCAGAGGAGTGAAATATCTCTGCAATGAGAACGTGCCTAATCAGTGGGGAGGTATGTGATCACAACACCAGTAAGATCACGACGAACATGTCACACCCCTGCTTCACTGCATCTTCTTAAAAAGACAAAAGGTAGCAAAACTTCAATGAGTACAGGGAATTAGTGACACGATGGAGAGTGTCCACGACCCTTGGGCATGACTGAACATGATTTACTATTTGTAAGAGTAAATATCGCCTCTATGATCATGCTGTAAAGTTAACTTAAAAGGGAATATTTCTGTCCCAGAATGCTTCACTTAGTGAACAGACAGAGCTGCTAATTTACTGCAGTTGTAACAAAGTGGAAAGGTCACAGCAGCTTCACTTCTCCTTCAACAGATTGACGATACGTCACTTTGACCACACTTATTTTATCATCTTTCTCATTAGCAGCTGAAAGCACTGTAAAAACACCAGTTGGTGTAAAAGGTTTGAAACATGCGTTGCTTGACAGCAACAGGGTGAAAATAATCAAGACACTATTTAATGTCTTCATCATCATTAGTGGGGTTTATTACTAATTTGTACAGTCAAATATGAATCTGTACAAACTAAGTTTGATGCCAGAAAATGTATAAAAAAAACTTTCTGGGGAGACTATATTCCAAGTATATAATATTTCACCCACGGCATTATTTATTTTGCAACTGGAAAAGACAGAACTTTGGATGTTCATGGTAAATTGATTAAAGGATTGGGATACATCACCAGTCCGGTTGACTGCAACTGCATACTTTTCAAAGACCTTTATTAGAGGCAGGACTCATAGCCCAGGGGCATGATTTTATTATGAGACAACATTGACAGCTGATGTCAAAGTAAAGCATTCACAAAGTTCTTGATACTGAATCCTCATCAAAAAATGATTGAACTATTCTTTGCTTAACTCAAAAAGACTTTGCTTCTGAAGTCTCTGTTATTTGGAAGCGAGATTACAAAGTTAGAACTTTTTGGGTGAATTGACTACTCCTTTGTCTGTAAGACATTTAAATTAAAGATTATGGCAACATGTGGGGATGTATCTCCCTAAAGTCTAAATATACTCACTATTTCACTGAAAATCAAACTGCTGCTTTGAAAGTAAGTGAAAAACGAAAGTCTAATTTAATTTCCCAACTTTGCATTATTGTGTGTTGAGACCAGACTCGAGATGTTTTTATGTGCATACAAAATTAAAATTGTGACGTTAAAATCCTATAAGCTCCAGCAAATTACTCACCACAATGCCAAACTGCTCCGATTCCACCAGTTCTTCATATTCACTCTTGAGTTCAGCTAGAGCACTCAGTTCTTTCGGCTCTGGCAGATTCTTTATCAGGTTCTACAAAAGAAGCAAACAGATCACTGAGAGATTTGACAGACATTTTGATGGATGAGAAACTCATAAGAAACTTGGTCGAAGCCAGCATTTAACAGCATATGCATGTATTTCAGATTCACACATGGCATAATTAAGGGAATGTTGAGGTTTGCTCATGGTTGAAAAAAACAGAGTACATTAGGTCACACAATTACCGCTCACCGTTAGTTTTGACGGTGAGAGTTCTGGCCCTAAGCCAATTACTGAACATGTCAGGGACCTTCAGATAGCTGACCTTCTGCTGTATAATGTGCATCACCTTGCAATTGTATATGAAACACATACAATGGGCTGGTCATTAATTTGCTGCAGCCTGATAAATTTATTTAGTACAGGCAGAAAAAAAACACGACGCAGCTGGTGGTGGTAAGGTTGAAGATTAAGATGGAGATGAGGAAGATAATGGGAGGGGCTGCATATTCTGTAAATGTTAATTGTTTGTGTGAAGGTCAGCCAAGTTAATAAAATTGACCACAGCGACTTTTCCCCCGGTTTTTCTCAGAGGAGAAGAAGAGAAAGAGGTGCCCTTTTCCAGGTCTTTGCAAAGCTTCCTTTCTCATTAGTTTCTCAAATTTATTCAACAGGAGCCGCCTGGCGCAGGACCATGTGACCAAATAGGAACCCAGGCAGAGAAAACAGAAAGCAGACGCTGCTACTGGGCCACTGACCATGTTCTAGACCTCTGCAGCCATCACAGTCACCACAGTCAGAGTCTACTGCCCACTAATGATGACATCTCTGTCTTCCCCTAAGGGAATTCAGTGATATAAAAAGTAAGCCTTACTGTGGGCCCTGCAACCTTGTTTGGGATGCGGCCATTAAATCAAATGCTGCTTTCTTTTGCCAAAGCCCCAATTAGGGTCTGCAGTAGGCAATGGTGCCTTAATAATGAAGGCTTTTGATCATAGCAGAGGAAAAAAGAATTGTTAGTGATAAAAAAAGAAGACAGATTTGTGTGATTGGAATCACATTGGGACTAAATGATGATGAGGTACATGTTCTACTTTCATTTCTTTGATTTGGTCATAAATAGCACATTTGCTATGCTGGAGTTAATTATTTATCAAACTGTCAATGAATAACCTCATCATAATGCTGCTTGAGGAACAATTGTTCTTTAATGAAATTGGGTTTCAGGTGCTCATAAAAGAAATGAGTTGTCTGAAATTAATGCATAAAGAGTGTTAAGGAAGCAGGTCTAAACCAATCACACTGATAAAAAAAGCTCACATCTATAAGTAGATTAAAGTAAACCTTAAACATATTTGGACATGGAGAAAAAAAATAACGGCTATATTATCAAATGTCTATATTGCATTATTTCTACACCTGAGGCAAATCTGAGTAATTGCTGTTTTTTTTTTGTTTTATGTTTATGCATTTAGCAGACACTTATATCCAAAACGACATAAAAACTAGTTTTATTTGGGGGAAAAATCCTCAATAATTCGTGCAAGCAACAGTACCACTTCTCATTGCTAAAATGTATTTTGTATCTTACATGGAAACATAATCAATCTACAAACTTTGTGCAAACTTTATAGAAAAGAAAAATGGATTAATAACACTTCAAAATGCTACAGTTGAATACCACAGGAAAACAATTACAAACAAAGTAATCTAGAATCAAATCCACCTTGTACTTGTCATTACATTTCATCTGTCATCTTGTTAATTATCAGAAACCCCACTGAGTACAATTGACACAAAGGCAGCACCATATGTGTAGCAGTGTGGGAGACTGGGTGATGATGCTGGGCCAGACTCCTCGCAACAGGAAACCAGACACGCACGGCAGTCTAGAAAGATTGCAGTAAGTATACTTGCGATGCTGCACATTCATTTACCTCCTTGAGTGAAGATGAAGGTGCTAAAAATCAGATACGATACAAAAAGAAAGAAAGAAAGAAAGAAAGAAAGAAAGAAAGAAAGAAAGAAA
>CAJRST010036666.1:5807913-5818319 GCA_907169785.1 Menidia menidia
AAAGAAAGAAAGAAAGAAAGAAAGAAAGAAAGAAAGAAAGAAAGAAAGAAAGAAAGAAAGAAAGAAAGAAAGAAAAAAATGACAAATGCAGATTTTGTTGCTCGGCTAAGACCTCCAAAAAATGTTCCATCAACAAAAATGCATGCTCATGTAGCCTGAATTTATTAGACAAAATGAGTATTTTCAATTGGGAAACGTATACTGAACTTCGTACACACTATGTTTTGAAAAGGTATAAATCAGACTTTTGACATAAGGGGAAATGTTCCGAATACAATGATGTGATGAATTCATTTCAGCTGCTCCAGCGTTGCAGTCCTAGCCATCTCTAGATTTATTACTCTTCTGTTACAGTTCCAGCAGTAGGCATATATTTGTCTCACTAAACATGCCTCCTTTAATCCTTTTTATCATCAAAAATACATACATTTCACCCATCAATCAACCATCTGGCCAGTTTTACCAAACAGACTCAATTAATCCTTGCTTGGGACAGCAAAAACCCAAAAGCAGAACTCAGCACAATTCATCTCCATCCTTTTGAAAAGATCTGAATACACACTACTGGCTCGTCTGTCAGAGTGTATTACATTTCAATTTGTAAAATAACTATATAACAAACATGCATTAAATTGTTTATGGTTGCTATTCCAATTTTCAAACAGATTATGATGTAATTTCACAAAATACTCAATCAATTTCCAACAGATTTACTGACAGCAGGTCCAGTCTAGGACTCAGGAGGGCTGTGGTCAGTTATTTCCCCTTGGGATCAGATGCAGTAACACAGTTAAGCTGTGGGATACGTGGTCAAAGTTATTCCAGTACTGCTCCACAGATTGTTCAAACTTTGTACCTGAAGAAGTGAAGCAGCCTCGATGGTAAAAGGGTATGAAAGTAATGAGATACAGGTTACGGTTGAGTAAACATTTGTAGAAGATGACAGTATCTGTAGGGCTTTGACTTCTGTACTTTGATCTCTGCTGCTGTCAGCCAGCTTCCTGTGAGTCAAATACGTAGTTTCAAAGCATCTGCGAAGCAATGCTAAGTCAATATTGGACAGTGTTGGACATGCTTTAGTCATCCTGTTTTAGAATACTGCATGAGGCTAAATAGTGTATACTAATTAAGCAGTGCTAGCATCTACTGAGCAGCCATGCCACATTTTAATTCGGCAATGTAACACTTGACAGCAAAGTATTAAATGGAAAATAATATCATCGTATGTAAGTAAGTGAAATGCACTTAAATTGAGAAGCGTTGATTTGCAACATCTTTACAACCAAAAGTTTTAATGGAGAAAATTGCTACACAGAAAAATGAAAGAAGACCATGTTATATTTATAAGTAGTCCAGCAAACTGATAAACTTATAAAACATTTTGCAGCAACCAAACCTCATTAGGCCTGGCTAAATAAAGCGCACTGAACAGATGATCACCTGCCACCCAAAATATCACCAGAAAAATCAGTGATAATTTCAGTAAGTTATAAAACAAAAGCAGAACGCGAACCCCATCTATCATGTATTCACACAGATTAATTTCTCCTTTGATTGAATTTTCTCCAATATTCATGAAGGCATAAAACCAAGTAGTAGTAAAGCGGGGCTTTACAGCAAAGACCAACCAGGGACTCCCCTCTCCCCGCTGTGACACCTAAGCGGGATCCCTACCTCGTCCTAGGAAACCAATAGTAACTTCATTTTGAATCAATAATCAATATATATGCAATGAACAGACATGAAGTCTCCTTAAAATTCTGAGACCCATGGAGCGTAGAAAGAAAAACATCCACCCAATTTTGTAACCGCTTATTCCCTAATGGGGCCGTGGGGGACTGGAGCCTAAGCACACTCACACTCACTCCTAAGGGATATTTGGAATGTCCAATCAAGGTAACATGCAGGTTTTTGGACGATGGGAGGAAGCCGGAGAACCCGGAGAGAACCCACGCAGACACAGAGATAACATGCAGACTGCACACAGAAAGGTCCTGGTTCCCCGGGGGAATCGAAACCCAGAACCCTCTTGCTGTGAGGCTAACCACCACACCACCGTGCCGCCGAAAGAAAAACTGTAATTTGTATTTTCACTTTGTCCTCCTCCATCCACACAATTTTACTTGTTGACAACATTGATCTCGAACAAAAGGTTGCTGCAAGAAAACTGGAACTGGGGGAACAAAAGAATGTCAAAGACGGGTATTTATTTTTCAAAATGTAGCAGTTCTGATGGATAATGCTCTGTAAAATGAAGAGCAGCTGCCACATTCAAAAAGTTGACCTGAATGTTTTCACTTTCATGAAGACATAAGCAATACCTGAAGCATAAAAGTAACACATAGACACATTAGAGCGGATAAAACGTGTTAGAACTGGGACGCATTCTCAACAGCTTAGTCCAACCTACTAAAAAAGTACACAGAGCAAACAAGAATAAAAAAAAGAGCTAATCTTGTCTCAGAGGTAAGAATGTTTTAAACAATAAACATCAATCACACAGACTGCATAGTTTATACGTTTTACACCCTGCCAAATCGCACAAACACCTCAAATCTCACTGTGAGCAAAGCTGCAGTGGCAGACTGACAGGCAACAAACTTAGTGTGACAGATTCTAAAATCGTATTAAAGTAAATGGAAATGCAGTTTAAAAGGAAGATGCAAACACAGAGAAGAAAAGGTGGGAGAAGGAGGGGTGGTTGGATTAATTTGAGTGTTTGGACTTGAAAACCTGACAGACTAAAGATGACTTTTTGTGGGGTCAAAATGTCAAATTTCACGTCAACATATTTATCATAAAAGGTAAAAAATTATGATTCAGGTTTAAACTAAGAAAGCAAATATATGTTCAAACACAAGAAGGGAGTTCTACCCGAAATAAATCATACTGGAATCTATTTACAGCACATGTTTATCCATCAACTGAAACGATGTGTGCCATGAAAGCGAACAGAAATCATTAACATATTCCATGAACTGATGACCACCTCTCATTACAATGGGACTGTTTGTACCCACTGCACTGATGATCTATATGCAGAGCATTTACCCCCAGCTTCACGGTAGAGAAAAGTGGTGGCACTTTTCACGCTAATTGTCCCTCATTTGGGGACGTTCTGTCTGGGCAATACAGTCCTCCTAATATAAAGGCAGTATATGAGACTGTCAATCAAATAAGAAAGGACCAGGCAAAACAGTAATACAAATTAATTTGTTTGTAGAATCTATTGTCTGAGAGTGTCTTTTTGAGTAATGTGCCATCTGTCACTGCAGCAAAGACACAGTTTTTTCTTCTTTTTTTAATCCATAACTCAGTTCTGAAAATGCACCATCCCTCATTCCAGAGGAGGAGCAGAGTGGACTGCACCTAATCAAAATTTAACTGCTGTGTTGTAGTGTGCAATGACTCACTTCTGGGTATGCTCTTGAGTGTGTGTGCACGCATTCTGTCCGTGTGAAGTGTGTCCTTTTAATCAATATTCAACCTGAAGACGGTGAACCAGGCCAGGACCTTCTGGACAGAGATCAGCTGCTGGACAAAGATCAGTGAAAAGCACATGTAGTACCTCAGGTCCTGGCCATCAATTTCTGAGGCATATTTGATACTGCACCAAACTGTGCCCCAGCTCTCGTTCCCCTGCATCTACTTTTGCCCTTACTTTGTATATTCAACACCTCTCTTCCGTTCCTGTCTTATGTTTTCAGCAACAGCAAATCCACATAATGTATTTCACGTTTCATTGTTAAATTAATATTTGAAGCTGAAGTGTTGTATTCTGTGTGCCAAAATAGAGCACAATTAAGCCCATGGGGACTCGTTCCTCTAGCTTAAGCTCTAATCCAACATGCCCATACTTTATCGCCTTGTCCCACATGTGCACTTTTGCGCTGTGAAAATGATGCCCGACAATGTGCCAGTCTGCTACAATCACCTGTTACGGCAGAGAACAAAGGCTGGGACGCTCACTGCCAGGCCCTGCAGCCAATGAGCAACCACATGTAATGATGGCGCCATGCATATGGATGAGCACGGTGGTGATGTGGATGATTGACAAGAGAGATAAACAATACTAACAAGCAAGGATAGTTCGAAAGACTCCTGTGAGACCTGGCGGAAAGGTTGTTGCCATGGAGAGCCGAAGGGAACGAGAGCAAAGCCAAAAGCTCGGAACACTGGTGTTCCCCCAGACAACCTAGTCAGACAGTTAGGATTCTGTGTGACAGATTAGTACATTTGTGAGTATTTTAAAGGAAAGCAACATAATTACCATGTAGTGAGCGCAATATTAACTTATACAGCCAGTACGACGCGTAAGTAGCATAGACATGACTTCTTTATGAAAAAGCTCATGTCCGACTTGCAAATGGTTTGATAAATTCGCTCAAATGCCCAATTCCAGCTGGCATAGTCACTTGATGCATTACAATTTTCTAAACAATCAGAAAAATTGTAAATAAAAATACATGGTGTTAATCAGTGTAGAATTTTGGGGTAGGGAAAGACAAATATTGGGACCTGAGGACACATTAATTGAGGATAACTGCCACCAGTGGAAGCAGCTCAATATAGATTGGAAGAGATCGTATCATTGTTGTTTCTTCTTCAATAAAAAAACATTTGACTTGATTCAGTTTATAAACATTTTTTGTGAGCTCCTATGTGCCAACACTTTAAAATACTCCACTATTGCTCAGCTATTGCACAGTACTGTTTTGACTTAGCTCTCTCTGTTCTTTCTGAATATGTTGTGTAATATCCCACTGCTCACCTGGAATCATAAAATGTATCTAAATGCTTCCCACCGTTCAAAAGCCTGGTTATGTCAACCACTGAGCAGAAAGAAATGATGTGTACATATTTAATCATTAGGACATGCTTAGCTTAGGAGCCGGAAATACTATGCACTTTTCTCTCAAGTTTCTTTAATATATTGCATTTGCACACAACATAGGGCAGTACTAATTACAAATGAATAGCAGTGGCGCACTGTTAGTCATTAGCCTTTCCTTTTGAAAAGAAGATGGGATAATATAAAATACATTGGCAGAAATTAAACATTAAGAAGCCACTCGGATATTCTGCTAAACAAGCCCCCAGGGCCATATCATCTGCTGCGGAGAGTCAGCCTACCGCACACACTCCAAAAACTTCCTAGCCGCCTGATAATTTGTCAAATTCTAAGATGGGGTGGGAAAAAGAGCTGATCAACATAAGCTTTCAAAAATGTCTGAAGTAATTTGACATTAATTCTCACTGTATAGCACAATACAATAAGAAAAAGTCCATCCATCTATCAATGTTATCGTTACCTCTTATTCCGTAATGGGGTCGCGGGGAAAACTAGAGCCTATTCCAGTGGTCCGCTAGTCGATTGCAGAGCCACACAGAGACACACAAGGACAAACAGCCATCCACACTCCCAATCACTCCTAAGGGCAATTTGGAGTGATCCGGCTGCACAAATTTGAACCCAACATTGAGCCAGAAACATGAACCACTAAAATACAGTAAGAGACATTTCAGTTAAAAAAAAAGTTACAGGGTAAATCTACAGCCAAAAATTTGAACACAAAAGTAACAACAGGCACATATTTTAAGTAGGAATGGTCTGCCTGTAGATTAGACTTTGGGATTTCTGTGGAAAACTTAAGCTGACATCACTAAATACACAATGTGATTCAGCTTTAGCTCTAGCTTGCTGAAGTCAATGCAGTGATGAGCTTTATGTGACATGTTTAATTAGGCTCTGAATGGATAGAGCATTAACCCTGCAAATGCTAAACTATATATATTGCATTAGGAACCAAGGACTGTGTTTGCCCGATAGGACTAAAACATCTAACAAAAAGCTAATTTGCCTGGAGGACTGTAAGATGACTGTACAGAATGTTTTGTTGACAGCATTCATGAAGAGCAGTTGTCCTGGATGTGCCAATTAAGTAACGATAAAAGCATGGTAAAACATCTGCATGAGAAAAATAAAGAAAAAAGTTGCAGGAAAAATAAGAAGCCTTAGAGCACATGCAATTTATTTGCAAAGCATTAATCTAAACGCTTAAAATTGGATACCACTAAATCCCCTCTACTGTTAGTATGAAATATTCCAAACAACG
Source organism: Menidia menidia (assembly GCA_907169785.1). Lineage (NCBI taxonomy): Eukaryota > Metazoa > Chordata > Actinopteri > Atheriniformes > Atherinopsidae > Menidia > Menidia menidia. The sequence goes on from CAJRST010036666.1 coordinate 5,814,030, forward strand.
CCTTTGGACATGATCCCAGTTAGAGATGCCTAACCACAACACTGTCATCCACTTGAACTTATTTTACAAGTTTCCAGCAACTATTGCCAAAGCAGAGAAAGGTTCCACACACAAGTTTACTAAACTAATTTTGTTAATTGAGTGTGAGCATCATAATGCCAGTTAAGCTGTCACCTTGAAGCAAGGGGTTCAGGGTGCTCTGGGAGAAAGCCTAACACAAAAGGAAGGCTATCTTTATCAATAGGTGCAAGGTAATGAGGATACCCACGTTGTGATTTAAACAACACAAGTCAAGAAGAATCAGCATTCAGAACTATGGGATCCGTAGCCCTGAAATGCCAAACCGCACAATGCGCCAAAGCCCTGAGGCCCAATGCACATGGGCCTGGACTCAAACATACACAAGGTCCGCAGGACCCTTCCACTGCTGATTTGGTTCCCCATCAATAATAGCAATGAATACCTTTCTCAAGCTGTCGGTTCTGTGAAAGCAGGCCTTTGGAAGGTCCACGTTTTTCCACTGAGTAAAAGTGTATTGTTGTCTTTCAATGTCCTTTCATCCCATTGTTACACCGGGTGTTACGGCAGGGTGACTCTGACGCCTTTCTGAATTTGATGAAGCTGACCTGATCTATACAAGTGACCGCTGTCCACCAACACTTTGAATATTGTAGGCAATTGACAAACAGAGACAATGAATGTGAAAGAGAGGTCGCTTTGCATGCAAATGTGATTTGTGTATCCGCACGAGCAAGAAACGAACACATATTTATTGTTTGGATGAAAAATGACACAACTGCCCGGGGACTTAAAGACAAGGAGATAACTGGCACCGACTAACCATTTGTATGGAGCACATACATGGTTGCACACAAAGCGCATGCAGATGCAAATGAGCGCGGAATTGAGAGGAATCATATGGAGCAGGGACGGATGGTTAGACCCGGGACTGTCTGGCAGGATTCAGGGATGTGTACATCATCTCTGAGGCGTTGATGGCCCCTAATGCAGAATAAGGAGAGCCAATCAACTCCTATCTATCCACTCTGCCATGGTGACACATCGTTGGGGTACTTCAACGCCTACGCAATGCCACATTCTGCTGACAAATCATTACATTAGAGATGTCGACGGAGAAGGAAGATAATAAGATTGAGTTACAGAGTTTCAGAGACATTATGAACACCTCTCATTTCCTCTATTTCTTCCACTCTCGCTATTCCCTCCCTCTATTAATCCTATGTTTGATAGTCATAAACTAAACTTTGAACAGACAAAGTTCTATGTATTGTACTCAAGGGCTCCTGGACCAGTTCAAATGTAGCCACCATCAATCTGATGCCAGTAAGCAAAGTTACATGTATTATTACATGAAATCCATCAACTCTATCAAAACTCTATGTTTGTTAACTTTTCTCAGCTGGATTTTATTATTATGTTTCAACCTTGTCTCATCAGGGGATGTAACAGTGTACCTTATTAATAACAGGTGTTACAGTATATCACTGCTTCTCACCCTTCATAAATATAAATATGCTTTGCTGATCATTCCTTTGTACTTAAATCTCATATGAATAGACTGAAAACGCACAAAAGGCAGTAAGAGAGGTGAAAGCTGTCAATCAGACACTGTTTTGTGGCTAACAGTTACAAGATTATACTGATTATCTTTATTTTTTTCGTGATCTGATACTAAGAATTTGCATCTCCGGCGCAGTGCTAAGGTTTTACAGACTTTAGATAAAATTTATTATCATCTCACATTTATTTGAAGCACAACAACAACCTGGAGATGTCCTAAAGATATGTGGAAGTGTGGCATTCTCTGAGAGGCACTTCGAACAACAGCTAAGTATAAAAAACTTTTTTAGTGCAAATGTTTCCTCACAGATGTGCAAGCCCAAATCTTCATTCTGGAATTTGTAATATTTTGTGTTTGCCTATAAATTCAAAACATGACATCTGTGGCATTGCCTGATAACTCTTGATGTGATGTGCTCACAATGTTATCAGAGACTCTTTTAATGACTACGGAGCAAGTATTTAATGAGCAGGCAGACAGAACCAAATTTGAACGTAAAAATAATTTGCAGACTGCCTGCTGTGCCATCTGACTGAAGCTAACCGCACCAATATGCAACCCCAGCACATCGTCTGTTCAGTCTTTCCCACTGCATACCTCCAGGCATGAAATAAATTCTAGAGGGAGACATCGGCAAAAGCCTTTCATCTTTAGGAGAGCTGGAGTCGTTTAAACAGCTGAAAGTGGTCACGGTATAGCTTTGATTTAATTTAGGTGTCTTCTGTTTACTGTAATTTATCTTGAGTAAACCTATTTTCAGCAACTACTGGTGACATGACTTTGTCTTTGGTGATTTGGGGAGTTTTTGCACAGTGCTGTAAGTGTCCTCTTTATTCAATCACCAATTAAAACCTTTGCTCTCATTCTAGATGTACACAATCACCCACTCCTTCTAACATTAGCAAGAGGGCAAATTTGTTTCCTTTTATTATATGCCAAGCCATGGAATAGCATCCCTTTTCTCTGTATGTAAGTGCATCTGTCTGTGTGGATAAATGGTGATTGGCGTGTGGCTGAAAGTGGGTGGTGTGGAGTGATTAATCAGCGTAATGAGTGTAGATGAGCACTGTGCAGATGGAGCCCACACTCAGGACTGTGTCACCCACCAGGAGGTCTCTTTGCTCCCCATCAGTGCCTCTGTATAGTTTAGCAATGGCTGGAGCTGCATTTCTTTGGCATGTGTCACTTCTTGCTTTGCAGAATTCATGAGCTTGTTTCTGCATGATTTGGCTTTATAATCACCTCATTCTTCTTTCGCCAGGAAGCCTATTAAATATATAATTAGCCATATTTCTGTGTAAATAAAAATTACCTGTTAGTTTTGCTTTTTCCTGTTGCCAAAAATAATCTTAGCTGTGTGTATCACATTGTCCTTCCTGTCAGAAAACATTTCCCCCCAACCATCAAATGAAGAACAAGAATACGGTTAAAAAAGCTACACCACACATGTTCCACCAGTAAAACAAAACACAGAGGGTGTCTGTGGGTTGAAACTGATATCTGAAAGAACTCCTCTGACTAACTCTGTTGATACCATAAGATATAGAGCAAAATGTCAACCGATTCCGTTCATTTTACCTCAATTCTAATGTACCCAGCAAGAAAGTGACATGATCCTTTGGGTTCTAAATTGGACAATGTAGCCCTCGACAGATTTCTGATAATCCCATTAATCAAAATGCTTTTTTGTTCCAAACAGAAGTAATTAACATGCATATTTGCAGAAACTATTTAATTTTTGCTGAAAAATACAACGGAACAGCAAATGTGACACCGACAGTTTGAAATAAATTAATAACTTTGAAATAAGTAACATTAAATGTAGATTAGGAAAAAAAAAACAGGAGATCTATATGTAACAATAATGTAGTTCTGGCTAGTAAACACAACATAAAGCAAAAATAATGTTTTCAAGGGTTCAGTGTTGATCAAGGTTTAGAGTTGATTTAGCAGTGAGACATTTGCCAGATGTGGGATCCTTCTGCACTGATAAAAGTTAACTCTGCTGATCCTCCTGCCTCCCTCTGGACTTTGTGACATTAGCTTGGTTCCCAGATGCTTTTGCTGACTCACACACTTGCTCTCATAGGCCTCACTGAGTCTGCCTCTTTGTGAGAAGCCACACTGCACGGCTTCACATTTATTAAACAGGGATGGGGGGGAGGTAAAGGCAACAATGGAAAACCTTTTAAAGAGGATGACTAAAGATTTTTCATGTGCCATACTGCTCACACTGGTGCTGCACGCAATCCACGCAGAAAGTTAGAGCAGCTGTTCGTCCCTGAAAAAGCTGTATCACAGAGGAAATCTGAGAGCTAAATACTGTTTTTTTTTTCTTTACTTTCGCTTTGTTTCCAAGTTTGCTCATTAATTGTTAATCACTTTCTTCAACAGCATATGCTCAGTGGTTTCAGTGACTTTAAGATTATCAGACTGCTCAGGAGACTGAACTTATTGCTAACAGGGCAGAGTAGCCACTATCAACAGGTGGTTCAGGCTCAGCTTAATGACAGCTGTTCAATGGTGGATGCAGTGCTTCTTCTCCTTGTAACTCAAGCTAACTACTGTATGCTAGTCCAATCATTTGTTTGGAACTAACAGCCTTGAGGGGATTTGCAAGAGATGCAACTCTCCTGATGGCAAATACTACTACTACCACTACTACTACTACTACTACTACTACTACTACTACTACTACTACTACTACT